>VMDO01004894.1:0-87297 GCA_007922755.1 Pedetes capensis
CTAAACCCAAAACTTACTCATCACTATCCTTACCAATTCCTTTTCATAGGTAATTTCTTAATTAATAGCTGGCCTCAAATTAGATTAACTATAACTATAAATCCAATTTAGGTTGAAGTTATTATTATAGCATCAGATTGCATTGTCCTCTCTGTGATACTGGTGATCAAGATCTCAAAATAAGACTATCCACCAAGAGGACCCCCAAATAAATTGGAAGACATAACTCTCTTAACAGATATTCAAATCCCAACTCAGAAACACAAGGAATATGAAAAAGCAAGATGATGAGAATCACCCAAATAACCATAATCCTACAATAACTGAAACCAAAATTATAAAAATACTTGAAATGCCAAAGTATTCAAAGTTTACTAATAAATTATATAAATGATCTCAAAGAAAACACAACTAAATAGATAAACGTAACTCAGTTCCTTGATAAAAAAGTATCTCAATTAGAAGAAAAATTCAGCAAAGAAATTGAGATCTTCAAAGAATCAAACAGAAAGCTTGAAGTTGAAAAACACAAGTAACCAAATGAAATTCACATTATAAAGTAGTACAAATAGACTGGATCAAGCAGAGGAAAGACTATCAGGGACAGAAGACAAAGTTGAAGTACTAATATACTCGACACCAATAAGACAAAATAAATAAATAAATAAATAAATAAATAAATAAATAAGACCATATCATCTAAAAAGTATGGGACAAGGTGGAGAGCTATAATCTAAGAATTTATGGTGTACTATAAGCTGCCAAAACTAAAACTAGAGGCATAGAAAACCTATTCAATGAAAAAATAGATGAAAACTCAAACCCAGGGGAAGAAATATATATCCAAATGACAGAGGCATCCATAATTCCAAATATATTGTGCCAGAAAAGATCCTCTCCAAATCATATTATAGTTAGAATGCTAAAACTATAAAGCAAATAAACAATTTTATAGGCTGCAAGAGAAAAACTTCAGATTGCATAAAAGAAAAGCTCATCAGAATAACAACAGATCTCTGAATGTTGTTGATAGGTGCTATTGAGTTGGTCTGACTTATAGTGACTCTCACTAGGTTTTCAATGGCTGGTTGTTTTCGAGATTGCGTTGGGAATGGATTGCCACATCCTATTCCTGCTTTTGTAGTGCTGGGAATTGAACCAGGGACCTGAGAGACTTCAGAGCATTGCTCTACCAACTGAGCTAAATCTCAGCCCAGATCTCTGAATAGTAACACTAAAAGCCAAGAGAGCACGGGATAATATTTTTCAGTCCCTGAAAGCAAATAACTGCCAACAAAGTCTACTCTATCCAGTGAAGTTACTCTTTAAAATAGATGCAGAAATAAAGACCTTCTAAGATAAACACAAACTCAAACAATTCATGACCATGAAACCACCATTGCAGAAGATACTTAAAGGAGTTCTATGCACAGAAGAAGACAGAGACTCAAACACAAGAATACAGGAGAGAAACTAAATGTCAATTAATACTCAAACCAACTAGCAAAAGAACCAAGAAAATTACATAAAATAACAAACCCTTTTCAATAATAAAATATCAATGATATAAATCTTTTATTTAACAGATCAGATTAGCCAATTGGATTAGGAAAGAAGATCCAATAATTTACTGCCTTCAAGAGACTCACCTCATTTGAAAGGATATATAAAGACTGAAAATAAATAATGGAAATGATTTACTAAACATTGGAAAGCGAACAAAAGTAGGAATTAATATTCTGATATCTGACAAAGTTAACTGAAGTTATAAATTGGAAGGGACAAAGAATGTCACTACATATTAATAATGGTTGGGGTTTAGCTCAGTTGTTAGAGTGCTGCTCTGCAATCTCCGAGGCCCTCGGTTCAATCCCCAGCACCACATAAAATGGGAGAAGGATTTGGCAGCCCATACCCAAAACTATCCTGAAAAAATAAAACAGCCATTGAAAAACCTATGAATATAAGCAAAGCGGTTACATAGTGTAGGCATGGCACAGTGTTAGGGTGTATTTCATTCTGTTATACACATCATCTCTATGAGTTGGACCCAACTCAATGACACATAACAATGAGAAACTTTAATAAATGGAATGATCAACCAAGATGACATAAAAATTATAAATATCTATGCACTGAACACTGACACACTTAATTGCATTAAACACACATTAATAGCCATAAGAGAACTATAGGCCCAGGTACAATAACCATGGGGGATTTTAATACCCCAGTCTTATTAGTAGATCATCCAAACAAAAAATCAGCAAAGAAAATTTAAAGTTAAATAACACCATAGACCAACTGGATTTAACAGACAGCTAAAGGTGCAGAATACATATTATTCTCAGCTCCACATATATTTTCTCTACAATAGGCCACATTTTAGTTCACAAAGCCAGTCTCAACAAATACCCAAAACTAAAATCATTCCCTGTATCTTATCAGATCACAATGCAATAAAATTAGATATCAACAGGAAGAGAAACTACACAAGGGCTACTAATGTATGGAAATGTAAAAAAAGACTTCTGTATGACCAATAGGTCATCAAAGCAATCAGAGAAAATTAAAAAGTTTCTAGATTCAAATGACAATGAAACCACAACCTATGAGAGCATTTAGGGCACAGCAAATTATCCTATGAAGGAAATTCATAGCTATGAGTGCCTACATCAAAAAGTTAGAGAAAGTACAAATAAATAACTTAGCAATACACCTTAAAGCATAAGAAAAATAACAAACTAATTCAAAACTACCAGAAAAAATAAATAATAAAGATCAAGG
The DNA here is from genome assembly GCA_007922755.1 of Pedetes capensis. Lineage (NCBI taxonomy): Eukaryota > Metazoa > Chordata > Mammalia > Rodentia > Pedetidae > Pedetes > Pedetes capensis. The sequence goes on from VMDO01004894.1 coordinate 2,788, forward strand.
CGAAGTCAACGAAATGGATACTAATAAAGCAATATCAAGAATGAATAAAACTAAACACTGGTTACTTGAAAAGATAAACAAAATTGATACACCCTTAGCCAAACGTACTCCCCCGAAAGAGAGAATATTCAAACTAATAAAATTATAAATAAAAAGAGGGTGATTCCAATAAATACAATTGAAATACAGAAGATTATCAGGGATTGTTTTAAGAAACTATGCTCCCCTCAAGAAAAAAAAAAGAAGAAAAGAAGAAAAAATAGGACAAAAGATAGATCCCTTAGCACATATGACCTACCAAAATTAAATCAAAAGTTTATATGACTTGAACCACCAAATTATATCAAACTTTAAAAGATGAATTAATTCCCATCTTCTTCAAACTATGCCATGAAATAGAAAGGGAAGGAATACTTCTCAAATCATTCTATGAAGTTAGTATCACCCTGATACCAAAACTAGATAAAGACACAGCAGTAAAAGAAAACTCTAGATCAATTTCTCTCATGAACATAGATGCAAAAATTCTCAATAAAATACTTGCAAAACAATTATAGCAAAATATAAAAAAGATCAGACAAAATGAGTAAGTGAGCTTCATTCCACAGACGTAAGATTAAACATGCAAATGGTTAAACATGTAAATCAATAAATGTAAGATAACACATCGATAAACTAAGAGACAAAGCCATATGATCTTTTCAACAGATGCAGAAAAAGCCTTTCACAAAGATCAACATCCCCTTATGATAAAAGTTCTGAAGAAACTGGGTATAGAAGGAACATACTTCAACATTATAACGGCTATATTTGACAAACCTATGGCCAACATTATACTATATTTGGAAAACCTGAAAGCCTTCCCTCTAAATTCAGGAATGAGACATACTAAAGTATGCCTCCACTTTTTCCACTCTTATTCAATATAGTAATGGATGTTCTAGTCAGAACAATAAGGGAAGAGAAAGAAGTTAAAGGGATACAAATAGAAAATGAAAAAAATCAAATTATTCTTATTTGCAGGTGACATGATCTTATACTTCAAAGACACTACAGATTGTGCTAGAAAATTCTTAGAGTTAATACGGTCCTTCAGCAACATAGCATGATTCAAAATTAACATTCAAAAATCAGTAGCATTTCCATATACAAGATAAGAAATCAAAATAACAGTTCCATTTAAAATAGTGGCCCCCCAAATAAAACATCAAGGAATTAACCTAACAAAGTAACCTAATGACCTCTACAATGAAAACCTCAAAATACTAAGGAAAGAAGTGGAAGGAGACACTAGCAGATGGAGAGACCTGCCTTGCTCATGGATTGAAGAATTATTGTTGTGACAATGGCTATACTAACAAAAGCAATCTACACTTTCAATCCAATTTCATCAAAATTCCAATAATATACTTCACAGAAATAGAAAAAACAATCCAAAAAACAATAAAATTTATTTGGAAACACAAGGACCTCACATGGCCAAAACAATCCTAAGCAGCAAAAACACTGTTGGAGGCATCACAATATCTGCCTTCAAACTATATTACAGGGCCACAGCATCCAAAACAACTTGGTACTGATACAAAATAGACCTGAAGATTAATAGAACAGAAAATCCAGATATAGACCTATGCAGCTATAGCGACCTAATCTTTGACAAAGGTGGACAAAACATATATTGGATAAAAGATGGCTTCTTCAACAGCTGCTGCTGGCAAAACTGGATATCCACATGTAGAGGAATAAAAATATATCCATACCTTTCACTCTGTATAAAAACCAATTCAAATAGATCAAAGATCTCAATATGAAACCAGAAACTCTCAAATGAGTAGAATAAAAGGTAAGGAGCACACTTCAAATATAGACATAAGCAAATTGTTTCTTAATAAGACTCTCATTTCCCAGGAAATAGTACCAAGAATTTAAAATGAGATTACATGAAATTAAAAAGCTATTGAACAACAAAGAAAGCAATCAATAAAGTAAAAGAAGAGGCTATGTAATAGGAGAAAGATCTTTTCTATCTGTCCATCTGACAGAGAATTAATATCTAGGATATATAAAGAACTCAAAAAGTTTAACAACAGAAAAACACATAAACCAATTAATCAATGGGCAATGGAACTGAACATACAGTTCTCAAAATAAGAAATACAAATAGCCAATAAACATATGAAAAAATGTTCAAAATCCTTAGCCATCAGGGAAACGCAAATCAAATCTACACTGAGATTCAATTTCACCCCAATCAGAATAGCTAGTTTTAATAAAAACAACAACAACAGCAACAAATGCTGGCAAGGATATGGAGAAAAGGGAATCTTTTCATACAGTTGGCATCACTTTAAACAAGTATAGCCACTATGGAAAATAGAATGGAGGTTCCCCAGAAGACTAAAAATAGAACTTCCATATGATCCAGCTATACCACTTCTGGGTATATGCCCAAAGGAGGATAAGCCATCACACCACAGAGACATATGCATTTCTATGCTCACCACAGCACTGTTCACAATTTCAAGGGTATGGAATCAGCCTAGATGCCCTGCAACAGATGAATGGGTTAAAAATATGGTAATATACACAATGGAATACTATTCAGGTATAAAGAAGAATGAAGTTACATCATTTGCAGTGAAATGGATAGACTTGGAGATCATTATTTTAAATGAAGTAATCCAGTCTCAAAAAGAGTAACGCCACATTTTCACTCATATGCACAAGCTATATATACCTTAAAGAAAAAAATATATTTATCTATAAAGCTGTATATATCTAAGATTGCAAAATACAATTGTGCTCATTGAGGTAGGGAAAGAATGGGAAGGGGAAGAAGACAAGGCAAGAAGGAAGGGGAGCAACATAGAGGAGTTAAAGAGAGAGAGAACAGTGTAAAGTATAGGATGTAATAATATGAAAATCCTACAACAAAACTCATTATACTGTATGCAATTAAGAAAAACATACCGTACCTCATAAGTATGTACAATTATTAATCAAAAATGTTTTACATGTTTAAGGAGATGGAATTGTTAACTAACCTGATTTGATTATTGCACATTGTATATATGTACTGAATTATCACTCTGTACCATATAAAAAGTAGTATTTAATAAACATTACTGACTCAATAGATTATGCCCCATAGAACATTTGGAACAACAACAACAACAACAAAAAAAAAACCCTTTATATCATTCTAACTGCTCTTGACAGTTAAGAAATAGGAGCAGGTCTCTTTTTATAACAAAGATTATGAATGTAACTCTGAAATGGTCATGTTAGAATAGAGTTTGGACTTGAAAAAAGGACATGGTCATACAAAAATCACATTCAATAACTATATTACGTTCCTTCTCCATCACCTGAAGAACAGTGTAATACCAAGTTCTAATAACATTTATTTGATTGATTCTGTCTACACAGCCTTTTATCAGACACAAGCTACTTCTCTATGATGGATGACTGTGGTTTATGGTGCAGATCTCATTTGCAAACAGAGTTTGAAAATTCCCCTTCACTGGCAGAATTTGGATGAAGCTTCTACCATCATTATTGACAGTAAACTCATTATGATGAAAAAAAAGGAAAGGGTGGCTGGGGTTTATGGACAGTTTGGTAATCCTGTTGTGTGGGAATAACACATTTAATTTTCCTTTGTGGCACCTGGCCCATCATGTGCTTTTGTTTGCTATTACTTGCCTGAGTCCCTTAAGTACTTGGAATACTTCCTTTTTGTATGTTTGGGTGAAAGAAAGGCAGTAATCAAATCAAAATTTAAAGGAAGAGATCTCAATGGACACAAATTTCTCAAAATGACTATTTCAGACTGAAGAAGATGAAAATCCTAGTGTTTAGAAACTGAACAGGAAACTCTTTGAATAGGAGAAAATAGAGACATTCAAAAGGAAATAATTATGTCTTTGTTTTGTTTTGTTTTATGATGGTAGGATTTAAAACTGCAATGTACTCTACATTAAAATTAAGGTACAAATAAATTAAGAGTAGATCCATGACAGTATTTCATGGACCTTGAAGAAAGAGAACATTGAGAAGCAGGGGAGAATAAATCCAGACGTAGGACTGATTTTCATGTATGAATCAATACCAACATTTCTCATTCTAGTATCTCAGCTACTCATCCAATTTTTCTGAATGTCTTGCCTTTTCTTCTTCTAATTCCTGATTCAGTATCATGCTGTAAGGATTGTTGTTTCTTAAAATATATGGTTTTAAGCAAATGAACACCTCTCATGACTTCCAACTACTTTAAAAGCTAGTGATAATAATCAGTGATTCCCGATTCTCAGTGATTTTCATAGGAAATTAATCACAGGCAGATATTATTGACTGTTTCCTTATGTCTGTGGGCTCAAGGCAAAGTTGAGAAAGATAAATTTGCCACTAAGTCCCTATCAAGTGATCACCAAGTGGCTGCTTCAACATCCATGGTTTCTAACAATGGGAGTCTACCCAAAGTAGATGTCCACTGTGCTATGAAATTATTTGTATCCTTATGGTTTGTGAATTTACACAGAGCACTTACAGAAGAGGATTCTCCTTTGGATTTCCTTTCTCCATGCCCTCAAATGAACATGTTAGAAACAAGAGTCTTGGCATAATTATGGCCTTTTCTGATTGGCAGAAGTCTGCCCATGAATCATAAGAAAATGACCCATTTCCCCATTCAGCAATGGTGCTTAAAACTCAGAAAGTGTGAAATGAAAAACTTAATGTTCTACTAACAGTGCAATTTAGAATAACGTCAGTAGACCACATGCTACTTTTTCAAATCTATGTTTAAAAAACAAAATAAAACCAAAATCTTAAGTAATCCTTGGGCAAGGCATTCACTACGTGCTGCCGCTCCCTTCCAAAGCATCTCTCAATTGTTGAGGGCACCAAGCAAAAGAGGCTGAACCACTAAATGTCAGCCCTATGATTTACACTCAATGGGAAAGCTAACAGCCCTTTTCCCAGGCATGAAATGAATGGGTGTAGAAGCACTATATAGAAGGAGCTCACTTGTTAAAAACAAAAAGAAAAACAATGATAAAACAAAGAAAACACAACAGAATCTTGCCAAGCTCCTACCATTTATCCTGGTAGACTCTCACTCTAAAGCAGGTGAGCATGGCTCTCTCATGTGAGAGTTTTAACATGAGAAGGCATATTAATCTGGTGGAGATTCTTGAAGATCCCATCCGTTGTAACTGGCCCTAATGGATGGGCACAGAGATGGAGGCGGATGTGCTTCCAACTAGGGTCTCCAGAAAATTCTGCGCTCAGCAGGGATAGCAATAACATACATGAAAGGTAACATCTGGTGCTTCTTATTCTGTCTTCCTTTGTCACATTCTCTTCTCTTCAATCCAAAGCCTGATTCCTAAATCCTATCAGTTCCCTAACCTTAAACCTGCCCTATCCAAACTCCATATGGTTCCTTCCTTCCTGAAAAAATAGCTGTGCTCTAGGTTTTCCTTTATAGAATCCCAATGCTTATTCATTTCATTTGATTATTCATTGAACAAATATTTACTTAAATAGATAAGTACTTATTGAGTGCTCTGATAGATTTTATTGATCCATAGATCACAAAATTTCCTGTGTTGTGAGATCCTGGTCTATGTCAGTCTGCTATTTACTAGAAATCAATATGTGTTAAATCCTCAATAGATTGTTATCTTAAAGCATCAACACCCAAACCTTCCTTTCAACCTCTACCTTATATGTAGTGTTGGTGGGAAGGAAGCCTCACTATCTTATTCTGGAAGTACCAATATGGGAAACCTGAAAACAGATGCAAGGACCAGAGTGGCCAGTACATAAAATAAGAGCATGGCTCATCCTAAAATATATTTCAACTAGAGGCAAGACAACAGGGAAGATCAAGAAATTAAGCATCATGCTAAAAACTAAACTATAGCTTATGTGCGTCTAAATTCTGGATAATATTCTTTTCTTTATCTTAATATTTTTCATTGATATGTACCATCCACCTACACTATTTGATCACTATAATAAAAGTCTACATATATATATGGCACAGGTCTTCCACAATATTGAGTGATGAGTCTGCTTGGGCTTCTTCCCCGCTGCACTTCCCTAACAAGCCTAGAGGAATAGTTATATTAATTTTTGATCTAATTTTCCTCTCCCATCTGGATGTCACACTTTGTAGAAACAACAGCTCAGTAAATAGAGAAATTTCATTATTCTTTTTGTGAAAAGTGGAGGAAAAGTGTTTAACTGATATTCGCACCTCTTTGATTGATCTTTCTAAGTCTTCCTAGTTTCTGAAAGGTGGGAATTATGAATCCCTTTGATTCAGTCATATTCAGTCAAGACCATGAATAATTTACCTAAATGCACCTCTATAACCCACTTATAGAGTAATACATTTTATGGGATTTTAGCAGTAGAATGTGTGCTGAGCTTAGAGGTAGAATGTATAACATGATAATGAAGTAGTGGTGCCATTTGGAAATCTGAAGTGCTTGTAAATAAATAGCACTGCTTTATTACTGTAGTTTCTTATATACAGAATTGATTTTTAAGAATCCTTCATTTACATCATTGCTCAAATGTAATTTTTAAAAGTTACCATTTTCATAGTTTTAAAACTTTTGTTTCAAGGAATTGATGTACAGCGTTCAGAGCTATATGACTAAATCTTGCAGACTTTTCCAAAAGGAAGATAGTATGTGAGCTATGTAGACTGTGTTAATACAAAAAGTTAACCAACCTCTCTTCCATGGTGCCTGGTGGAACATTAGATCTGAAACTATCTTTTCTACAATAATCTGAGTAATTTAAAATAACATCCTTAGTTACACCACACAGAGAATAATATTTTAGAGTCCTTTTTTTTTTAAATTTTTTTTTGCAGTACTGGGGGTTGAACACAGGGCCTTGTGCTTGCATGCTCTGCAAGTGCTGGACCACTAAGCTGCATCCTCACCCCATTTTTTGCTTTTTGAGACAGAGTCTTGGTAAATTACACAGACTGCCTCTGGTCTCGAACTTGTGATTCTCTTGCCTTTGTCTCCCAAGTCGCTGGGATTACAGGCGTGCGCCACCTCGCCCAGCGAAGGATTCTTTTGATTAAAGCCAAGAGACCAATCAGAGTGGCAAAAGCTAGTGCTGCTCAAGAGATTTTTCACATATTGCCAACTTGCAATTTCTCATCAACAACTTTGTATGTGAGGAATCCAGTGGAATAGTGAAAAGAATGTATATGTGTGCGTATGCATGGCAGGTAGGGTAGGGGAATAGGCAGACAAAGCAAGAAGAAACTCCAGGCCCTGGAACTTGTTTTTTGAAACTGTGGATGTTTAACTGCTATAACAATGGCAACCAATCAGTGAATATGTCTATATCAACTTTCTACCCCCAAACCTTCATCTTTCATCTTCCTAAAGGCCATTAATGTAAATATTGGCAAGAAGGAGTGAATGGGGGCAGTCCAGCTTAAAATTCAGCATCCAAATGCCCATTTGAAGAAGACCAGATGAAAATTCAGATAGACAGCTTCCTAAACTGAATGACTTCTGGAGGCAGTGTAATATTATTTGCTAGCACTGTAAAGGCAAGGAAAAGAAAATATTCTGTAGTTTAACATTCTTGACTACAGAAAGACAGCCATGCCTATTGAAGATAGCCTGGACTCAGCAGTTGAACTTTGCCTGGGAAGAGACAACAGAATAAGCATAAAGAAGAGCAGGTACATCAGTTCCCTGTGATATAGCAACAAAAACACAATCTGAAGGTAAATCTCACTGGCTCCTTTCCTTCTTTCTTCTTATAACTAGAAAACTCTAGTTAGAGCAAGAATGAAAAGACTCATGCAAGCTTATGTGCAGGACAAGTTTCCATGTTTTTCACCCTCTGGGGGCTTTTCTTATTTAAACTGTTGCTCCGAGGATGCCTGTCTGTCCTTTGAGGCTGCCCTACAACCTTTTCACTATTTCTGGCTCCATCTGTTCCCGCCTGTTTCCAGCTGCTGTTCAGAGGAACGGCCATGGTAATTATCTCCTTAACACATAATTTATCTTGCTGTGACCATCTTTGGACTGCCAGTCTGGAGAGCATCCCCATGTGTCTTGGTTCTGTCTGCCACATGGCTTTGAAAACTGACTTGAATCCTCCAACTCAGGTAGGATGTGTGATCGATCTTTTCATGTGTCTGCTCATTTAAGGTTTTAGAAGCCTTCACTCTCAGTTAGCTTGATTTTCAATGTGGCAATTGAACATTTCAAAAAGACCAGAATATTTTCTTTTCTAGTATTAAAAAGGCCATTAAAACATAGCCATGCCCATTTCAATGTGAATGCATTCGTAGTAGTGGTACAGAATAAAGAGTATGGGTTATTAGCTTTCATTCGGGTAGGTTTCAATTTCCAGTGCTACTAAGCAAATCTCTTTACCATCCGGAGCATCAATTTACTCATCTATAAAACTCCTTCAAAAGTCTGTTTTGAGAATTAATGCAGCAACAAGTGAGAGCAAAGCATCTCACATTTTCATGTGCATAGGGAGCAGCCTGGAATCTTGTTACAATGCAGACTGACCTGGGAGTTCTGGGGTGGGTCCCAGGACTGCATTGTAACATGCAAGAATGGAGAGCATGGTGCAGAATGCCTGTCACAGGGTCCTCTTTCTCACTAGAGTCTAGAAGTATTTCTCCACGTAGTGTTCACTGCTAAGGTCTGTTTCACAAGCCACAATACCCAAGTCATTTCTTTGAGTTAAGTAATCAATGTGGGAGCAGGCTTTCCAGAAACCACTGTAAAAATATTCACACACATTACTTGGGGGATTTTTCACTGGCTCTTCTCCTCTCCCTTTAGTTCAAATAAGTTTTGTGCAATTTATGTCTAGCATTAGAAAAGCAGTTCTCACATTTCCTCTTTGCTTGACCTAATCCCTCTTGTCACTGGCAGCACAACAGAGGCACGGCTCAGCATGGCAGCCTCGCCTGAGGAGTTTGGTATTCCTACAGAAAAGAATTTCAAGACCAGTCAAAGAGAGTGAAACAAAGTTATAGAGTCGATTAACTGCACCACTTAGAAGACATGAGGGCACTCAGAGAGAGAGATAGGCATTCAAGACACAGACTTACCAAGAAAGCAAAGAGGAGGAAGCCAAAAAGAGAGCTTGAAAGCATGTTCCCTCCAGTTTTCTTTAACCTAGGGCACACGCTGTGTAATGTCAGTCCTGGGTGCTCAGCTCTGGGTGCCTAGTGTGATGTGAGCCTAGATGGACCTCTGTCATAGGCTGGGAATGTGCCAATAAGATCTAAAGAAGTTCCATTGTTTAGGTTATTCTCTCAGGTGAACTTCCCTTTAGTAAAATGAGATTATACATTGTATTGGTTTAAGAAAAGAGTAAGGAGGGAGTTGCCTAGGCATGTCTCAAAGAAGCACAGAATTACAGAGGGGAAAGTAAAACTCAAAGATGACATACATTTTGAACCCGAGCATGGCTTATTGCTATTTTAATATTTTCATTATTTAAAATGTCTCAAAAGTAATGTCTGTATGCAGGTAGTGCTCACAGCAAGTCTTTTTGGTAATTGTGTCAAAGTTCTTGATTCTTAGCTGATGAGATTCAAACTAGATTCTGGGGTAACAGTTCTTTCTCTTTCCATATCCCCCAAGTTGCTCTATTTTTCTATCCTGCCTCACTCTGAGTATGTAATAGAGAATCAGAGGCTGCATTAAAACTGAGATCCAAGGAGGTGACTTGATCCATATGCCATCGACACCCCAGTCTCTAGACAGGAAAAAGAAGAGGAAAGAAAGAGACAGAAAGGAGCTAGTTGTTGGGGGCAATCTGATTTTGCTAGGGCCCTTCTGGTTCTGCTCGCAGAATCAAGTTTATTTTATTAGTGATGAGATTTTCGGAGAACTGCTCTTGGATAGCTACCGCCCCATCCACTGAAAGAAGCCCATTCAGAGAGGAGGCAGAAGAGTGATCACCCCAGAGTTTGTAATGGAGCTTCCTACCCCAGCACAGGGCAGCAAGAATGATGTTCCTTTTAGTGAACATGCCCAGCGAGGCCAGAACAAACCTGGCAGTGGAAATGGCAAGTATCAATCTCAAAGTCTGGCAGCCAAGCAGGTGGCTTGGGAGGGAAGGCCAGGAGGGTGGATTGCTATCACTGTTGTGATAAATGAAAAAGGCAGCTCACCTCTCCAAGTGGGTGATGAGAAACCGGTCAGAGCTGGGTTAGCATCTGAGCAGTTCTGAACAGTGACAAAGCTTTAAGATTAGAGTGTCAGCATGCATGCGTGTGGTCCCATCCACCTGGGGCTCTGAGCCAGCCACAGCATCGGCTAGGCGGTGTGCAGATCTGGAACTCTTACTGTGCACCACGTCCATGGGAGAGAACACTCAGACAAAACTGCTAAGTGAGGGCGCAAGGGAGACTGTTGAGGGAAGACAGGGCTATTTAACACACACACACACACACACACACACACACACACACACACACACACACACTCAGAAATAAGTCAGTCGGGCTTGGAGATTTTTGGTGCAGAAAAGCAATCAGCAAAGTAGCAGGGAAAACTGCTGAAGGAGAAATATTATAAATGGCAAAGGCTTGACAGGTTATCCAGGCAGGAGGTGAGCTGATTAAAGAAGGGGTTGAAAAGCCAGCAGCACTAATTCTGGCCTTGTGGGGCCAGAGTATGAATCTACACACGGGAAGAAGCTAATGATACCAGAGACACAAACTTAAGTTTGGAAACAGCCTAGGATTAGAATGGAAAGCCTATCAGATGATCAAATCCCCTCTTTCCAGCAAGGCACTGTGATTCTCTGGTAAGAAAACTGAAAGCAAGACAAACTGAGTGCAGACTAGGGAACACCTAGGTGCAGGTCTTGATGTGCTTGTTTAAGGAATACATACATGCTAAGGTCTTGGGTGGATAGACATAGGGTCTGCAACAATGGGCCTGAACATAAATAAGATCATATGCCTGGCACAGAATTGGGAAGTGTTTTAATCTGCTGTGTAAAGAGTCACTATGAGTCCGACTGGACTGGATGGCACATAACAACAACAACAAGGTCTGGGGTTTTGTCAATACTGTCAAAACTGAAGAATCAGGAAGGCCTCTCAAGGGAAGGGACTGAGAGAAGTAGACAGTAACTAGGTGCCTTGTGCACCTATGTTGTTGTTGTTAGGTGCTGGTAAGTCGGTATCCAACTCGTAGCAACCCTACGTACAACAGGCAAAACACTATTGTCAGTGCTTCTCTGCTGTTCATAGGGTTTTCAATGGTGGATTAATTTTTGAGAGTGGATTGCTGGGTCTGTCTTCCAAGCCTACAGCACCTTGTGTTCCCAGGCAGTCTCCCATCCAAATACTAACCATGCCTGACACTGCTTAGCTTCTGAGATCTGATGGGATTGGATGCCACAGGGCTACAGCTGCAGTCTGTGCACCTATATAAGGTGTTAATAAAATCAGAACTTCAGTTCCAGCATTGGGATTTTTGAGCCTGTATTAACTCATCTGTCCTATGAGATCAAAAATAAATATTCTGCCCTTCTTACCCAAATGAGATGCAATTAGTTGAGTGTACATTAAAGCAATTTGAGTATTGTACATATATAAAATTATATTCAAGCATGATTCTAAACTTAAAACTTATTTCACTAAGGATTTCAATGATTGCAACAGGGCATAATTTTAAAAAATGTTACTGAGTGTATAGTAACACTAAATAAGAGATTTGCTATTCAGTTTTCTAGCTGTATACCACTCAAATACCTGGTTACATAAATCTGAGGATATTAAAAGTGAATAAATGTTTATATAATTCATAAACTGCATTAACAAGAATTAACGTATTCGATTTGTTTTCTTATCAGTAAAGATCAGTTAAGAAAAAACTAAAGCATATGATTTTCTTCAGTTTTTCTTTGTGCTTTTATTCATTTTCCTGTGTACTGATGAAAGGCCTAAACTGCTGTTTGTGGAGAGATGTTAGAGAGCAGAGGGAAGCTGAAAGATGGAAGATCAAGGTGGAATCATCCTTTGTCAATTTCCTTCTATCAACTCTCCAGGGCAAGGATAATCCACAGGTGAAATAAGACAGCATTTCTGTATGCTACTGACTTCAAGGGAAATTCACTTGCATATTTGGTTTGAGCTATGTAGGTTTTTTTTAAAGATTTAATCATAATGTCTATAAGTGATTAGGAAGTATTAAACATTTTTCCATATTTGCCTTATTTTTTATCCTCAGTCAATTGTCCTTGCCATCAAGAACCATTTATGCAAATGCAACATGAGGCAAAGGGGAGCTGCCTACATTTACCATGTCTGATAGTATATTTTTCTTTCATGAAATTATATATTGTTGAAAGGACCACCCCCTTGTATAAATAGCACCCTACAGTGCTGAGGCAAAAATTAGGTGCGAGAGGCAGGAGGGTCATTTTTTCATGTGTTTCCTCTTAAACATAAAAGAAACATAGTGTGCATCAAATCAAAATAAAAAGAGCACATCAAAGAAGTTAAAAAATCTGCCGCTGAGCCACAAATGTCCTCCCACATCAAAGGAGACCAAAGTCAGCGGGATAAACCTCCAGCCTGGGGAGGCAAACCCAGCCCTTCTGCTCCTGATCGTGAGAATGATGCATTATTAAAGAAACAACAAGACACGTGCAACACATTGCAGATAAGCAGTGGTCAATGAAACCTAGGAGCCAGTGACAAAAAAGGAATGTCAATGTTTGCAAAGCTTGGACAGGGCCAAAAGAAAAAGAGAGAGAGAGGGAGAGAGAGAGGGAGAGAGAGGGGAACCTAAACATCCTGTCAGGGAGAAAAGATAAAAATGGTAAACAGTGCAGCACAGAATGTGCTAGAGATAAAATAGGAGAAAGAGGAATCAGCAGAGGCAGTTCTGACATTTTCGACGCTTTACTGAAATCCGCTTGGGTTTTAAAGATGTCAGTGTCTGAGGGATGATTTCTCCAGCTGAGCCCAAGGGATCAGCAGGTGAGATGGATGGAGGGACGGAAAACCATCTGCCCTTCAGCAAGAATGGGCAGCACAAGATGAATCAAGTGGGGCTTGATATTTCTGGCACACAAAGTTTGTTGGTTGGGAGAGTAGATCGTTGGCAATTCTGCCCAGTGAAAAAAGGCTAGTGTCCTAGGAACACCTGAGGCTCGGGAATTCAGGAGTCATGGCCAGACTGACTGGAACTGCCTTCCTGTCCTATACTTCTAGCAAGGGTGCTCACTGAACCTTTCAGATGGCATTGAAACAATAAATATACAAACAGACAACAATAATCTAATTCTCTAAAACCACACATATAATTTACCTTTAAGGCAAACCATACAGTTCCTTCTTGTTCTTTTTTAGAATGCAGAAAACCCATAAAATCTTTCCTCTATTGAATATTCTGCACCTAATTCAGTCCCTGGGCTGGGATTTAGCTCAGTTGGTAGAGCACTGTGCTGCAGTCTCTGAGGTCCTGAGTTCAATAATTCCCAGCATTGCAAATATGGGAGAAGGGCCTGGCAATCCACTCCCAAGGCAATCCTGAAACAGTCAGCCATTGAAAACCCTATGAGGGTCGCTATGAGACAGATACTGACTTGACGGCACCTAACAACAACAACAACAATTCAGTCTGGTACAAACACGATTCTGAACAAGTAATTCCTGTTGACTGGTTATTGAAAGAGATAGGAGCCTAACCATTATATCCCCAAAGGCCATTCATTAATGTGTTCACACAATAAATGAGTGTTGACTTTCCTTAAAGTTGCCTTTCTTTCTCTTTTAGTAAGTTCATTTTTTTTCATCAACCTTTATCTCTGGGACCAGAGTAGTGATTCACAAACTTTGTTGTTGTTGTTGTTGTTGTTGTTGCAGTTGTTGTTGTTAAGTACCATGTAGATAGTGTCTGACTCATAGTGACCCTATGTGCAACAGATGAAACACTGTTGTCATGCTTCTCTGCTATTCATAGGGTTTTCAATGGCTGGTTGTTCTTTAGGACTGGGTTGCCAAGTCCTTCTCTCAAGCCTACAGCACCTGGTGTTCCCAGGCAGTCTCCCATCCAAGTACTAACCAGGCCCAACCCTGCTTAGCTTCCTCTATCTAATGGGATCGGACACCATGATGGTATGGGTACAGGCTTCACAAACTTCAGCAAGGAGCAAAATTACCTGGAGAACTTTTAAAGTACAATTTTCAGGTCACATCTGCAGCATTTTTGATTCTACAGATTGAGAATGGAGTCTTTGAAGCCAGTTTTAAAAATAATGTCTAACAAGTTCTCTGGTAATGATGGTGCTGCTAATGCAGGGATCATGCTTTGATAACTGCTGTCTAGGGTATTAATGACAAATAGAAATATCTTTGTAAGATAGATCTCAATATTTGCTCATCTTTTGATGAGCTAATATCCATAGTTTTGTGGGATGAAACCACTCATTCTGGTCAATACCCATTAATACGGAATTTCTTCTTTCCCAAAAGAAGGTGGGCATTAAAAGTTGATCAAGAAGTTTTACAGAAAAATTGTTTGCAGCAGCCCATGGAAAGATGGAGTCTAGTTGCAGAACAGAATTTTGTAGTTAAAATGTTTATTATTCGAGAGTGTTTTGTCCATTGCTGAATTTGCTATGTGAGTTGAATCAGCATTTATTTCTTCTGCAGTAACCGTGTTTCACTCCAACCAGAAATGCCCTATTGTAAATCATGTAACTAGTAAACTCCAGACATAAACTTATTTATTCCATAGAGATTTTGCACAGCTCCTCTTTCTTATTTACATTATACATTGTTGTTGTTGTTAGGTGCTGTCGAATCAGCATCTGACACATAGTGACCCTCATAGGGTTATCAATGGCTGACTGTTTCAGGATTGCCATGGGAGTGGATTGCCAGGTCCTTCTCCCATTTTTGTGGTGCTGGGAACTGAACTTGGAACCTCAGAGACTGCAGTGCAGTGCTCTACCAACTGAGCTAAATCCCAGCCCATTATACATTAGAGATGAGAATTAATGGTAGATCTTACTAGAATCCTTCGCAGATGCCTACCGCAAACCCAAAGCCTCCAACCACATTCATCTACCAGGCTCACTCACTGTCCCCACCTTTCTTTCCCCAGGCAACAGAATCATTACTTTGCTGGCTGCCTTAGGCAAGAACTCTGAGCCACACTTGACTCTTCCTTCTCCCTATCTCTCACACCCACTTGCATGTTTGGTGTTCTACTTTGGAAGTACCTTGTAGCCACCTCTTTTTCCTCCCTCACCACTGTTGCCATAGTCCCATAATATATCCTTACTTAATCAAGTCATTGTAGCACCTTCCCAACTTTTGTCCCATCTTCAGTTTCTGTCCATTTTCATTTCCCTTTCACCATGCTGTCAGTGTTTTGTTCCTAAGGAAGGCATTTCTATTATTCCATGCCTAAAATCAAGTTTCCTGCTACCAAGAACATGAAAACTGAGCTTCTCGTGGGGGCACATAAAACTCTTTAAGCTCAGCCTGGTCTCAATTCACATTTTCAGGTACTTTTTAAAAATATTTATTTATGTATGTATGTATGTATGTATGTATGTATGTATGTATTTATATTTAGTACTTGGGGGTTGAACCCATGGCCTCATACTTATTTTGCAGGTGCCCATCCCCTGGGTAAACCCTACCCTATTTTTTTTTTAATCTTCAGAAAAAGTCTCACTAAATAATGCAGGCTGCTTCTGGCCTCAAACTTGCGATCTTACTGCCTCTGCCTCCAGAGTTGATGGGATTATAGGAGTGTGCCACCCCTACAACTGTGCCACCATTACTGTTCCATGTGTATTTGGCATACACATTATGCTCTGCCATAATATCCTTTAAGCCCAGCACAGTTTGCAGTTTTCCTTTACTGTATTCTTGCCCACTTCCTTTACCTCTCAAATCCTGCTGATCGTCCCATGCCTACCTCAAAAGTTTTAATCTCTAGCCCAAATAACCTACTCGCCTCTTGACTTGCTCAAGCAAAATCTACTTTTCCTTCTCTGTAAGCCTATGAGCAAGAACCAGGTGTTAACTACATTTGGGTTCCCAGCATATCTATAACCATTACTAGTTGTAAAGAAATGCTACATTGACTTGGATAGAAAAATCAAGATTTGTATTGGAGTATTGGTTTGAACAAACGTTATTATAATGAAATGACAATACTGTCTAAGTAAAGATTTAAGCATATGTCCACTTTGTAACTTAGATCAGGACTCATTGATCAAAATGAATCAGAGGAGCCTTTCTAGGAGATGTGTTTTTCAGGCACACAAATAATAAATCAAAGAAGGCTATGGTAAGTTCATTTGATGACAAGGCAAATGATCAAGCAGCCAATCTAAGTGTAAAAAAAGATTAGACTGTAAAACTATTAACATGTTCTTATGTAAGCCAAGCACTGAAGTACATTATCTGCAGACCCAGCTACTGGGGAGGGTGAGGAGAATCATGAGTTTTAGGCCAAAGACAACTTGTGCAATTCAGTGAGAGCCTGTATCAAAATAAAATAATAATAATAATAATAATAATAATAATAATAATAATAATAGTAATCATCATCATAAAAGGGCTTGGGATAAAGCTTAGTGGTAGAGCTTAGCATGTATAACACCCAAAGTTCAATACCCCAGTGCTAGAAATACAAAACAACAATAAAAAAATAAAACTTACATAGCATCAGAAATAGAGGACTTGAGCATCCTGAAAAGCAGATGTTTCTTAGAAAATTCAAGAGTGCCGGGCGCGGTGGCGCACGCCTGTAATCCTAGAGGCTCGGGAGGCGGAGATAGGAGAATCGCAAGTTCTAGACCAGATGCAGTCTGCGTAATTTAGCGAAACCCTGTCTCAAAAAAGTAAAAAAAAAAAAAAAAATGGGCTGGGGGAGCAGCTCAGTGGTCTGGCACTTGGAGAGCCTGCAGGCGCGAGGCTCTGGGTTCAACCCCCAGTACCACAAAAAAAAAAAAAAAAGAAAAGGAAAAAAAAAGAAAATTCAAGGGTAGTATATACTAGTAGAAGCATATTCACACATACACACATACCTTAGAGTGAAATTCATCGTTGTCATTCATCAGCTGTGTGCTTTTAAGCAACTTATTTAACCTGACTGATCTTATTTCCTCATTGCAAAATGGAGATAATAACACATACCAATATACCAGCTGATGAGAAACCTAAATGAGGTTATGTGCGTAAAGTATGTAGCACAGTGCTTAGTGCCTAATAACACTCAATAAATGGACCTTAAACATGATTATGAGGAAATGAGTGAAAAGTTGTCACTTTCTGTGCTGTATAAATCTGCATACATTTCAGAGAGGCATGGGAATGTTTATATAGCAGAATTAAAGCGCACACACACAAAGAAGGTAAGATTTGGTGGGTAATGGCAAGGAAGAGATTGGATAAAAGAATCCATCTATATACATAATTTTCTCTGTGGCAATGTGAGTGATTCAACCAAAAAGTAACTGCTTCTGCTGTGTACATAAGGTGGCCTTATTAGCCGCAGTGTTAATTCCCCATTGTTCAGTTATACCCTTTGCATCCCACAAGTGTTTCCAGGGATTAAAGAGAATGCAGTCAGATTAACATTTCTGCTGATTGAAGAACCAGAACCTTCTGTTAGTTTGTTTGTTTGGTGCTTTATATCAGTGAAGTAAAGATTTTAAAAATTATAATTAATTACCATGGCTTCCTCTGTCTCCCACAAAATGCCTGGTACCAAGTTTATCCTCTGGAATAGTTTGGTAACAATAAGGCTAATGATGACAATAATAATTTACATCAGTAAATGATTCAATTAAAAGCACATTTGATTAAATTATCCATTAAACTCTAAAAGCAGGTGTACAATTTATTGTTAGGCTCGAATACTCCATATTAAAACAGTCTTTTCAGTCAAATCCATCTCCCTTCAGCTCTGCCTAAGACTAATTTCTACATAGGTTGTAGAATTTAAATTTCCCTCTTAATTAGGACACATTTCTTACATTTTAAGTTAGTCTTATTATGAGATAATAACAGAAATTTCTCTTTCTATTCATCTTGCAGCAACAGATAGTCTGAAATTTTCATGCAAAAGAGCCAAAGAATCAGGTGTTGTGGTGCATACCTATAAACCCAGAACTCAGGAGGCTAAAGAAGGATGATCACAAGTTTGAAGCCAATGTGGGCTACATAATGAAGTCAGCCTGGGCTTTATAGTGAGACAAGGTCTCAAAAAAAAAAAAAAAAAAAAGCTTTGAGATTTATGGAAATCTCACCAACCTATATTAAGCAGCAGGGAAGCAATGGAAAGAAACTGGAGAGCTGATAAATATGTAGAAGGAATTTTGGTGGATATAGAACTAAGGTAGAAGGAAGAAGATGTGAAAAGAGAGGAGAAAATAGAAATGTGAATAGATTTTTTAGAGAGTGGTCACAATAGTAGCACTCAAAATGTCAGGCCAAGGGGAATGAAGATGTGAACCCAGAAACCAAGAGAACTGGGTCCTAGACATGACCTGGTTGAAGAAGAGCTGGTTTGGTAGCCTGTCTACCTTCTGCTTCTACATAAGCTGCATGGGTAACAACTTGAGTATTTCTCAAGATGTAAATAAAATAAAATAAAATAAAATAAAGGAGGAGAAAAAGTATTGAACATT
This sequence comes from Pedetes capensis, assembly GCA_007922755.1. NCBI lineage: Eukaryota > Metazoa > Chordata > Mammalia > Rodentia > Pedetidae > Pedetes > Pedetes capensis. Next base: position 21,487 of record VMDO01004894.1, read on the forward strand.
GTGAAAAGGGGCAGAACTTGGCCTGTGCAGACTTCACACCTTGCTTATTCAAAAGTGAATATATTATGATGAGGGCAAGGAAACTACTTTCCAAGTACTAACCTACAAGTACAAATATTGTCCCTTCATTTTGAATAGCAATAGGTCTTCTAAAAGAGTGTGTTTCTCTTGAATATCTGCACTTCACACTCTGGTTCATTATGAGGCTATGTCAGAGGGCTCAGAATCATTCTTTCCATCATGTAAACTTGGTCTTATGTTTGGAATAACTTCCTACCTCTCCTTCCATTCTCTCCCCACCTCCTCTTCTTTTTTCTCCTTCCTCCTCCTCTCTCTAACCCTCCACTCCTCACTTCCTCCCTCCTTTTTCCTTCTTTCTCCTAAAAATGTTTTTTAAAAATGCTTTCAAAGAGTGAACAGAAAGCTAGCAGGGAGGAATAACCCTAGGTGCAGTATAAGCAAAAGACATACATTCACTCTAATAGACACCATCCCATCCAAGTTCTTACACTGGAGTTGTCACTTCATAGCTGTGTGACTTCAGACAAATCACTTTAGCTCTCTGGCCTTTAGTTTCCTTTTCATTGTAATGAGGAAGTGACATTAGATCATCTCTGATTTCCATTCCAATTGTAAATACTTGGTGAAAGGATTAAAATTAGATTCAGAAATTAGATCTATCTGGATTATGGTACCATTTCATTATTAATTTGCTGTATGATCTTGAATATGTTATATAATCTCTGAACCTGTATTTCTCTCTGAAACATGAAAATAAAACAGCATCTATATCACAGGATTGCCTGCAGCTGTAGCCCTGTGGCATCTGATCCTGTCAGATCTCGGAAGCTAAGCAGGGTGAGGCCTGGTTAGTACCTGGATGGGAGACCGCCTGGGAACACCAGAAACTGTAGGCTTGAGAGAAGGACCTGGCAACCCCCTCCCAAAAATCAGTCTGCCATTGAAAACCCTATGCACAGCAGAGAAGCACTGACAGTAGTGTTTCCCCTGTTGTACAGAGGGTCGCTATGAGTGGGATACTGACTGGATGGCTCCTAACAACAACAACAACAACAATCACAGGATTATTGATAGGATTACATAAGTCATCTCACAAATTTAGAATAGTGCCTGAAATATAATACGTGCTCAATAAACCTTCATTGTTATTATTGGTCATAATGGATTTTTAAATTATAGCCAGAGGTAGTTATAATCTCCAAATTCAATTTTTCTGGTGGCACAGAAGTGATGCTATATTCCAAAAGCCACTTGAAATAGTCTCATAAGGCAATGAGTAAGCTATATGTAGATCTCTTTCTGTTCACATGTTGACAACACAAATCCTCTTAAAGACCCGAATAAAACAGGTTAACAAAAATTAATGTCATTCTCAAAATTATCATTGGTGTGTTTGTTACGGAATCTATTAAGCAGAAACTTGCAGGCTTTTTGTTGGTAGTTGCTGGTGTGGCTATTGATTTGCTTGGAAAGCTATCCAGTTTCCTTTGGAGATTTCCTTTGGAGATCTCCAAATCTCCTTTGGAGATTTCTTGGAAAGCATAGATTCTTTCTTGTTATAAATAAAACCAGTCATGCTTTTATAAAACTACACTTCAGTCTCTATATGTTCTTTGTGCACAGTAGGCCTTTATGCTATGAACTTTTATGTTCAAATTTACAAGGGGAAAAGTAAGATTCTCAAAGATATCAACTGAAGCTCAGCTTTAGCTCATGCTGTCAAGTTGTATTACGTGATTAAAAAAAAAATCCCTGGTCCTGAAGCAGGGAACGATGCACACGTGTGTACTTGGCTACCTCCTTTCTGTTCTCCTTGCAGAGGGAAGCGGTGTGGTTTACATGACAGGCTGGGCAGCACAGCTTTTTACTAACACTGTGGAGCACAAGGGCTGTATGTGGTGAACCAGCCACAGAATGCTTGTTGAAAGCTGTTTCTAAACTATGTTTTAGCCATAAATGCAAATCACGCCCCTGGTAATCTCTAAAATGTATCTGAGAAATAGGAATGATCAAGTGCTTCTGTGTAGGGAAGAAACAGTCAAAGAGAAGAATCTTACCAAGATGGCAAAAGTGAGATCTTAGTTCGGCGACCAGGGTCACGTGATATATTATGAAACAGAAAATGAGAATGGTAGTGAACAACATGAGCATTTATTGACTCTACTGTATGTGGAATAAGCAGTTATTAAATTATTTCAATGATGAGGAAGAAGGTTTTATCTCCCTTGTTTGTATGAGAACTTTAGACACCACAAGCGAAAGTCACACAATTGCTACCCAGTGGAGTTCAAATCCAAACTCAGCCTCCTTCCAAGACTCTGCTTTTCTTCTGGGATCCTAATTCATGAGCAGTGGGAAGAATCTTCCATGTTCACAAATATTTTATTTTTCTTTTCTTAGCCAATTCTTGCTGTTGTTGTTAGGTACCTTTGAGTCGGGTCTGACTCCTAGTGGCCCTCATGGGGTTTTCAATGGCTGATTGTTTCGGGATTGCCTTGGGAGTGGATTGCCACAAACTTCTCCCATTTTTTCGGTACTGGGAATCAAACCTGGGACCTCAGAGACAACAGAGCGGTGCTCTACCAACTGAGCTAAATCCCAGCCCCAGTCAATTCTTAGAGGTCCTTTAAAGCTCCACCTACCAGTGTTATATCAGATATTTTTATAGACATCGGCAATGGAGGTGACCAGTGTGCTATTGACTATGGAGGATATTCACAGAATCCACAGTATATAAAAGTAGGCGCCACAAGATGTAGAACCTGCTGATGATAGCACATATACATGGTGCAGTTCAGCACCAAATTTGACATCACCTTAGACACTTACAGAAACTCCCTACAGTTTAAATGTCAGTTCTGATTTAGGAAAAGGAGTAGTCTAATGTAGAAAGGCAAGGATAATCCTGGGACTTAGTACCCTGGAACATTCAGATACCTATCTGAGAGTAGCAGAAATAGAATGAGAAGCATCCATCTATCCACAGCTGGCCTTATGTTTCATTGGTTCTTCCTTAGAAGGGAATTGACAATTAACATCATAACTAAATGAGTTTTGCCACTATGTTGTTTTTTAAGCACAGTCTACATATAATACATTGAAGCTACTGCAGGATATTATTATTCTGATAAAGAAAGTATGTACGCTTACCAGCACTATTCAGCAAATAGTGGGAAAAAATAATGAAGAAATAAGGATAACGGGAAATACATTAGGGAAAAAATGGAAAGAAAAAAAAGAAAATGGAAAATAAAAGTAGATACTTTGGCAACAATGTTAGGTTTAATGTATAGAAGGAAATATTCCCCTGGCTGGTTTAGCCAGAATCCCATTTGGATGATCTGTGTCAGGACTTACAATTTTCCTACCCATCTATTCTCTAGTTACAGATGGAGAAGTATAACATGGTCATGGTTTTATGCAATTTAGAAAAAATGTGGCAGTTTCTTAAATAGGATCTAGTCAGATCCTGCTGTCTAGTTGTACTGTTGAATTAGAAGTCAAGGCCCAACAGAACTCTACTACAAATGTCACTCTATGTGGGTCAAAGCAGGGTGCTTACATCTTAGGGAGAAAAACCATATCCTACTTCACTGCATAGTCATTCTTTGAAAAAAGTACTAAATAGCCTGGTTTTTTTTGTTGTTGTTGTTTGTTTTGTTTTGTTTTTAACTTTTTGATTCTTGTTTGTGCTACCTATCAACTTCAGGGAGAGAGTGTATGGACTGTAATGAGTATGGTGAAGCACTATGGCCTGGTGGTTGGGAGCATAAACTTTAGAGTTAAAAAGATGTTGACCATGGTCCCTGTTATGTTACCATGTTACTAGTTCTAGGCCACAGGCAAATGTCCTTTCTGTGAATTGACACTAATGGTTCCCAACACAGAGGGTGGTTGTAAAAATTAAGCTATAAAATATCCAGCACACCACATGATACACAATGAGTGCTATATACGTGGTAGCCTTATCTATAATACTGAGTATTGAGGCCAAATTATCTAGAATGTGATCCAATGAAATTTGAATCCAATCAGGGGATCAATAAAATAAGCAAAAAGTTTGCATATATGTAAAAATTCATGAACATTCACAAAGAAGCCTGGAAGAAGAATCTACCCAATTCTCACCACTACAGAGCCCCATCTTGGAAGTTATAGATATAGAGAACAAGAAACAAGTCTTCTTCTTAGAGACCTTATTGGATCAGAGGGCAAGCGATAGCATCTTGGAAAAAAAAATTCCACTGATAATGTTATCAAAGGGTTATTTTTAACTCACAACATATTCCTATCTTCAAAAGGTTATCTTATTTTTAAAGATTATAAAAGAAGTTCTGAATTTAAGCATGTTCAAGAAATGTGTTTCAGTCCCAAAATATATTTCACTTTAACTTCTCTGATGTGCATTCTTTCTTTCTCCTTTAAAGGAAGCTTCTTGCTAATCAATGCTAGAAACCACAGCAGCTGAAGATAGATTGGAGTTTGATTTGAAAATGATCCGTGGTGCATATGTACAAACACAAGCCAATTGTCATTTTTTTAACCAGAATTTGTTCTCTCATCCCATGTATTGACAGAATTGATACTTTTTTTTTTCTTTTTACTGACAGGAAAAAATCATCACAAGGAAGTGTGAAGCAGGAGGTATCCTTTAGGCTTTATTTCAGCAACTCTACTTTGTTCATATGCTGGAAGTTTAAAGTTCGGTAGTCAAGAGACCTCGAGTTAATGTATTCACCGTATGAAAATGAAATATAGCTGTCCCAAACATTTCATGGCTTACTGGCCAGATCCACTCTGAATTCCTTCCCCACTCTGTGAAATCTGTCCATATGTCCCAGGTTGAAAGCATCCCTTTGTCTAATGGAGTCACTTAACACACTTAACACTGAGTAGCTACACTGCTTGTGAACTCAGCCTACAGTGCCCTGAATGCGGTGTTTTGGCGCTTCTGTCTTTTTTTAGCAAGGATTTGTAGCTACTGACAGGCAGGACTATAATACTTGTCCTCACTTTTGCATAGGATCTAATACAGAGCCTGACCCAAAGTATTCTATACATATTTTCTAAGGAAATGAATGAATTTAGGGGTCCTAGGAGTCTATGAGCCTGCAGCTGTAGCCCTGTGGCATCCGATCCCGTCAGATCTCGGAAGCTAAGCAGGGTGAGGCCCGGTTAGTACCTGGATGGGAGACCGCCTGGGAACACCAGAAGCTGTAGGCTTTAGAGAAGGACCTGGCAACCCCCTCCCAAAAATCAATCTGCCATTGAAAACCCTATGCACAGCAGAGAATCACTGACAGTAGTGTTTCCCCTGTTGTACAGAGGGTCACTATGAGTCCGATACCGACTGGACGGCACCTAACAACAACAACAACAACAACAACAACAAGGAGTCTATGGGGCTGGGATTCAGCTCAGTTGCTAGAGTGTCACTCTTCAGTCTCTGAGGTCCCAGGTACAATTCCCAGCACCGCAAAAATTAGAGAAGGACATGGCAATCTACTCCCAATGCAATCCCGAAACAACTAGCCATTGAAAACCCTACGAGGGTTGCTATGAATCGGACACGACTCCAAGGCACCTAACAACAACAAGAAGTCATATCCACACATGTCTATCATCTATTGTTGTGGAGGCTTGCATGTTGCTGTGATGGTGAAAATTATACCACTGGTATTTCAGATACCACCAGGGCCACCCATGGTGGACAGGTTTCAGCTGAGCTTCTAGATTAAGACAGACTAGGGAGAAGGACCTGGCAACCCACTCTGGAAATGATTATCCATAGAAAACCCTATGAATAGCAGAGAAGTACTGTCAAATATAGTGCTGTATAATGAGCTCCCCTCCCCTCTTCTGGAAGGCATTCAAGAAATGACTGGGGAAGCATTGTCTCCATAAAGTAGAGTCAAACTTAATGATGGGAATGCAGGAAAGCCCCTGGGCCTCCTTTTGATGACATGGCAAGGACTCAAAATGAGAAGAAACAGCATCTGCTACATTGTGCTCAAACCTAAAAAGATAGTGTGATGGCACAGTGTTGGGGAGTGTTTCATTTTGTTGTGCAGAGGGTCACTATGAGTTGGATCCAACTCAAAGGCACCCAACAATAAACAACAGTAGCCTATCGGATCAACATGAACTTTCAATTTCTGATTCAGCTTTTTTCAATAAATCTGTGTCAGTAGGAGATTTAACCCTTTGCTCAGCTCTGTCTCTATCCCTGACAGTTCCTATCCCTGACAGCTCTAATGGCAGCAGCCACCATCAGCTCCTTTCCCATCCTAAATGTGTGTCAGACACTTGGTCCCCAAATTTAAGGCCTAGTTATTTGGGCAAACATTTCAAACACCGGCTAAGAAAAGCACTAGAAGACAGATTATCCCAGTACTGGCTGTTGACCAACTTTCCTCATTCTTATATCTTGGCTGACTTCCTTGGATTCATCTATACTTTCTTCACATGTTCTATTTTTTACAGGATATACAAGTTGCTCTAGTTATTAACCCACAAGATTGGCTCTTTCTGTCTAACACCTGTTCTCCTCCATCATCACACAGCACTTGACTATGGATTGTATATTTGATAATGAGCCTTTTCCTGTCATACTGGAAGGAGCATGAGTAGTTTTACTGGGCATGCTCATTTCTGGTTGTATTTTCTCCCTTACTCTGCAACTATCTACAGGCTTCCTGACTACCATCTTGCAGATGAAGTGTGATAGAGGAAGACACAGGGAAAATGTTACAGTCACCACTCTGGGCCATAGTCTTGGCAATCATGCCAATAAAACAGAACAGACAGTTCTGATGTGACTGTATGAGAACTAAGAGTCCAATAACATGAAAATTCTCTCTACATATGATACTGCCACAAGGCTTAGAATTATTTCTGCAGCTTTTAGAGAAAATACAGTAGGGTCTTGTTAGCCATACACATCCCATTGTAATTCATTTTTTTAAAGTAGCTAATCAAGCACACAGCATGGGCTTTAAAGAATAGAAATCAAACATCCATTTGTAATTTGTCTCTTCATTCATTAATTCTTCTTTTTGTCCATTGCTTCCTTGCTTTTACACTTACACAGAAAACTTAAGATTGAAACAAATATGCATGTGAATGTGCATTCTGAAATACATACACCTATACATAGGCACATGAAGATTTTTTTCCCCTATTTTCTCTGTTCTCAAGTTTTCTTGGCTGGGATTTGGCTCAGTTGGTAGAGTGCCACGCTGCAGTCTCTGAGGTACAGGTTCAGTTCCCAGCACTGCAAAAATATGAGAAGGACATGGCAGTCCTCTCCTGAGGCACTCCTGAAACAATTAGCTATTGAAAACCCTATGAGGGTCACTGTGAGTCGGACATGACTTGAGGGCACCTAACAACAATGCCTAGTTTTCTTAATGGAAAAATATACTAAGAAAACTTATTCAACTCACGTGGAGAAGATATTTTACACTAGTTTAAAATTCATGGCTCTGCCAAGGATGGTAGTGTCTTGTGGGGCTATTAATGAGGCTTTGGACAATCAGGAGTTGGCATAAGAGCATGGTAAGAAGTATTGGACCTCAGGCAGGTGGAAGCTGAAAAAAGAGGCACTGCACAGTTAAGTGGAAAACAATAACAGCAACAATTTGTCATCCTGCCAGTTGCCCTCTCCTGTTACTGGAAGCCACACAAGGCCACCAGTGTATGCTTTGTAAGTCAGAGCCACTTGGTAACACTTCAAAGCAGATTCTATAAAGCCCTCGAGCCAAAGGCAGCTGATTCCCTATTCTCTGTCAAGGTGGGCAGCAGATGCACTGCTCTGTGCTGAAAAAATCCCAGCCTTCAAGAGGGTTAGGACCAGCAGAGCAATGGAAAGGCTGAGGGTGGGACAGGGGTGACTACAAGGGACTTTTCATACTCAGGCTCTGGGAATGTCCTCTATCCTCACATTTGGGGAAGGGGCTTGGAAAGGGCAAGGCTACAAGAGTCACTCTTTATAGTTGTTATAACTGTTGCTAGGAATGTAACCCAGCCTATGGTCCCTGTCGCTGACAGTGCTGGTGGCAGCTACCACCATCAACCCCTTTTCCATCCTGATTGTGTGCCACACACCGGGCATGTATGTCTGCATGTTTCGTGAAGGACTGTCCACTTTCTCTCCTTCTCTCTTTACACAATTCTTCAGCATTAAAATTGAAAAGCTATGGTAGCTCATAAGAACAAGAAATTCACAACGCAGAAATAGTACAATTATAACAAGTACTTAGAAACTGTTTTTGATGAAAAGCACTGCACCCTCCCTTGGGCCCACAAGGTAAGTAAAAACAGGAGAGAAGCCTGGGATCCCTGCCTTCAGTGTCTGTCTCCTTTACTCTGGGTCACATCATTACATAACTCTTAGCATAGGCATGTGCATCACTCAAGGAATCTGTCTAACACTGGAGATACCAATTTCATCCCCCTTCAAGATGGAGACACAAAGATATGAGTATCTGACATCTGACTGTCAGCCTCTACAATGTCCTGCTCCAGAACCCCAAAAAACACCTGAAAGTCTCTAGTCATTGTCCTAATCGTGCAGTCACCATTCCAGGATCAGCAGAGCCTCACAGATAGAACCCTCAACATAAGCTTTCCCCCAAGCAGGACCAGTTACCTCATGGGAACTGTATTTCCCCAAGTGGCAAGAACCTCTCTGGGACCACTTTGCAAACCCAGAATTAAGATAATCATCAACCAGTCCAAGAACACTTAATTATGCACATCTCTTACTCCTGACCAAATTCTACTCTGTGTAAAACCTAAAGCTCATGTCAGTCGCCTGAAGATGGGCTGACATGTTTCATCTCTGTCTTTCCAAAGTGGACATTTTTATTAAAACCCTCTCCTGCCCTTTCATCATATTTCTGTTTGTTTTCTTTGGGGTGAGTGGCCAGACCTGATGTGCGGGAACCCCCAGTGTCTCTGACCTAGGACTCCAGTTAAACAGTTTCAAAATCTCTCATGCCTGTCCCTCTTTCTTATCAGAGCACTGATGTTGGAGGTATATTGGTTGCCCTATAGAGTAACTCTTCTGTAAGATAAAAAAGTAACTTACTATGACAACACAAAGCTCCTAAGTTCACTGCCATCTGGGCTTGCAAATCAGGAGCCCTGGACATGGATGGATCTGACTCAATCTTTACACTGATTTATTTTTAAACATCCACATCACATTTATTTTGCCAATACCAGATTCCTACCCTCTCCTCTCTAAACCCAATTCACACATTACCCAATTTTTAGCCCATGGCCTTTTCCTTGATGCCTTACTGACTTCATCCTAAGGATGTACATACACACTGAAGCCTTTCTCTCATACACAACACTCTCATTGAATAAAATTCTTCACATCTTTCAAGGCTGACATTAGCCTCTTCAGCTCAAATTCATCTCCATGTTTTCTGAATTCCTATTGCTGAAAATATCTTATGTAGTCCTCCCAGACTTGTTGAGGTCATTGGTTTTCACTTATCCCTTGCATCCAATACTCTAAATGGGAAATTCTCAAACTTTAGTATCCTTGAGACTCACACATGGCGAAGTGGCCCCAAAAGGGAAGTGGTTTAAAATTCTATTCCAATGTGCACAGTCAGACCTGGCAATGGGCATTTTATTTATTTATAGGAAAAATAATACACAAAGTTTATTACATGCTTAAGTCATGGGAGTTTTAAACTCAAAAAGAGGCAAGACAACGGACTCTTCCCATCTATGGAAGTATTTGGTAAGGATGTACACAGTGAGCAAAGATGAAATCTCTCAGGTAACAGCCACCTGTGGGCATCTCCAGGCTAGATGTCAGACCCCCAATCTCTTCTTCTCCATCCCTTCCCCCTGGGGCAAGATCTTTCCTAGGCAGGAAAGGGGTTAGGTGAACATTCCTATCAAGTATCTTGGTATTCTGATGGAGGAGACCCAGGGATAGCACTTACTACTTACTCATTCATTTTATTTATGAGATTCAATGACTTCCACTAAGTAAAGGCGGAGAACTATGTCCTCAGGGGACATTAGTGGCTTTCTCATATTTATTAAGGAACTAATGGCAAATAAATTTAGAATATTTCTCTTCTTCCTTTATCTTGCAGAATTGTGACTGCTTTCCTGAAAGTCTTTACTGAATAAAATAGATTTGGGTAAAGGTGTTTAGTTATTGACAACCTGTTTTCTTGCTTATTAGTTTTTCCACAATTTTCAGTATAGGGGCAAGTGGACTAAAGAACACCATTTAACCATTTGTTTATATTTAGATCTTTCTTAGTCACTGTTCAGGGGTTCTGACAAAACTGTGAGGGAAGAGTTAATGATAGGAAATGCAGACAGGGCAGCTGTATGGTTCTGTTGCTTTTTCTCAAGCCAGGCTCTACAATTCAAAGGCCTGTCCCCTCCTGCCTATCCTGCCCTACTTTTCGGCTGCAGGAATGCACAGCCTCCCAAGTCACCTCACTCTATGGCTGCTCTCGATTTTCCCTCTCTCTGTGCTCTCTCGGGCTTATGTACTTCCCATTATGCTTTGTAATTAGTCACCACTAAAGGTCACCGTCCCCTCTAGATGACAGACTCCTTCACAACAAGGTGCCTGTCCTGTCCATCACCATCATCTTGGCACACTGATAATCCTTGCACGATGCCTGGCCTACTGTATGTGTTCCATTGCCATGGAAATTAGCAATGGATTTTTGTACTTTGCTTATCATTTTCTCCCTTGGAGCTCAGAATCTATCACAGGAGATGGATGCTTTCCAGAGCATCTCACCACTCCTGCAATCAGAAGTGCCGTTCTACAATGAAATCTGACTTCCTCAAGCCATCATGTATGATAATTGGTAACAGCCAGGCACCTTATGCTTTTTATGCCAGATAAGATGATGTTTGAAAAAAATATATGGGAAGGTTAGGACAGGTCCAGATGGCTTGTAATAGGGATGTAAACAGCCTAACATATCCACAAAGTATAAGGAATGTGTCAGTTTTTAGACCTGTACAATGATAATGGAAAAATCTCAGCAATTCTGGCAAAATCATAGAAAGCATTTGGGGAAGCCCTTGTCAGTCTTTTAGCATATGTGGAATGTAGACTCACAGATTTTATTTCTCTCCCCACACTTCAGAAATTGCATTTGTAATTCACTGCTAGAACTAACAAAAAGACTATTTTTTTAGTGTATAATCCTCTGCAATTGGAGAAACATGCCAACTAGTTTTCCCTGTCTCTTGCAGTATAAGATTGTGTTAGAGAGAAGCATAAACCAATTAAATGTCAGGAGCAATTAACTTCTGCATTTTTCACGCAACATAGAATGAGAAAATTTTATAGTGCTTCTATAATTAAAGTTAATAAAAATGAATACAGAATTCCCCAATGACTCATAAGTCATTCAGGTTCCTATGACCATAACATATAATGAGCTGCTACCTTGCATGAATCTCATGACTTCATTGAAAATGTCATGGGGACTGGGTCTCTTCTTATTTTTCAGAGCTACCTATGCAGTTAATTTACTACTCTGTTTTTCCTCAAAAGATGAGAGGAGAATCCTGCTGGACTCATGAAAAGAAGAAGCTGATCCATCTACTCTGGCCATTTCAGGGCTTAAAATGCAGAAGGAATAATGGCATGGGGCACAGTGGGGCTAAAAGCAAGAATAAACCTTGAGTCAAGGAGAAGAAAAGTCATACTAAAGTCTCATTTCAAATCCATTTCAAGGTGGACAAAAAGGACTAAAATCAAAGTTATTGTCAGTATCTCCAAGTATTTAACAGATAAAAGGTGTGTGGCAAATACAAATGGATATTTTTAAGCCTACAGATGTCTGTGTGCATAAAGACAAATCATTCTATTTGAGGAACATCTTCCCACCAAGCAGTCCATATGTATATGCATAAATAGTTGATGCTTTGTAAGTAATTATACTCTAAAATCATACTTTTCTAAAGACAAAGGATATGAAAACTCACAAATACTTTCCTGTCAAAAGTAGATACTACTACTGCTCAAGCCAGTAAGGTATTTGTAATCTATACTAGCATGCTATAAAGGAATGTGATTCTTTTCTTTTTTGCTCTTTTGTTATAGGTGTCATGGAGTCAGATCTGACTCATAGCAATCCTATGTACAACAGAACAAAACACTCCCTGACACTGTGACATACTTGGCACTTTGTCAGTGCTTCCCTATTATTCATATGGTTTTTGATGGCTGATTGTTTCACAATTGTTTTGAGAGTGAGCTGCCAGTTCCTTTTCCCATTTTTGTGGTGCTGGTGATCAAACCCAGGACCTCAGAGTACTCAGAACATGCACTCTACCAGCTGAACTAAATCCCAAGTTAGCAAGAGGAAATATCAAGCAGAGCTAAATACACAAAATTTTGTCAGAGTGAGTAACAAATACATGTAATATGTTTATTATAATAATCAAAACCATTAGAATAGAGGGACAATACATTTAAAAATAATTATCCCATATCTAGCCACCAAGGAATAACTCTTACTGTCACTTGGTAAAATAATTCAGGATCTCTCTCTACACACACAGTCAGAGGAAGAGATGGTAGATTGGTGGTGGATACATAGAAAGACAGACATCAAAGTAATTTTATAAAATTTGATTTTATCTCACATGCCATTTTTGTTAATGTCTTAATCATCTAGACATGGCTAGAAAAAAGAGAAAAGATGAAGTCTGCACTGAAATACTTACTGGCTGTTTTTATTCTCTAATATAAAGAGCCAAATTTGTTATTTAACACCTTAAAATCTGAGGATTTCATATTTCATAGCATAAGCTATTTATAACTACTTCCAGCTTCTCTGTCCAATTTCTTTACCAATCATCAGGGTGATGTGGGTACATCATTTTCAAGCACAGAAACAAAGGTAATCATCATTAAAGGAATAAAAATTCAAAGCCTCTAAATAAACTGAACATTTTTGCCAAGGCCTACTGGAGGCAATAGACAATAAAAAATGCAATCTAAATATAGTCAGTCTATAGATTATATTAAAAATAAATTTAATAAATACAATTATTGGAACAAAAATGTATATTAACAATGAAAATCTATTTATTTATACCTGGCTAAATCAGGTCTTCTAAAATTATTTGTGACAAGTTTTATTCCTAGACACATTGTTCCCAAGCAAAGGGAAATTTGAACCAGTTAGGTAAGCTATCACTCCCATTGGACAGATGGAGATACAGGTGCCAGAAAGTTGCCCGAGGACATTTAACTAATAAGTGGAGGCACCTGGATTAGAAATGAGGCAGCCTGACACTTGATCCACAATCTTCAGTACTTTGATATTTTATAATGAATAAATGAAAGTAGGAAAATTTCCACAGCTACTGATCACAGCCAGGGGTTGCTTCAGGCCTATAGGCAGACACTACCTGGCTGAAATTTTATGGTAGAGAGAGTCTAGGTATGTGGGAGCATCATCTTATTTACAGTAAAGGAAAACTAACTCATCAAGGCTTTGCTCTTTGGTCTAGAGAGCACTGTTTATCCCAGGTGGTAACTTTCAGAGCAGTTTTCCATGCAGAGTCCAATAGCCTGTATCTGTGTCAGAGCTAGAGCAAGTCATCTTCACCCACAACCAGTAACTCAGAGCTGAAGAAAGGGAAGCATTACAGAGACCTCCTTAGAGCTGCCATCTTCTGTCACAATCTTCCTACAGAGAACCAGTAAAGTGAAACAAACTGAAGTCACCCTGAAGAGACACATGTGAGAGCTCAAAGCATTCCTTGCATGAGATCCTTAAAGCTGCATGCAAACCACAGTGATTTCAAGATCTCATATTGGGAGTTTAATGTTCATGATGAAAAGGGAAATAGGTAAGAAGTAGGTGAGTTAGGGGTTGTGGGGTCAAGAGACAGAATGTCAGACATAAATTCCGAAGTTCATTAGCTTTGTCTATGGCTTACTTTACCATAACAGAAAGTAAAACTGTTGTTGTTGTTACATGCCATTGAGTCGGTATCCAACTCATAGCAACCGTACATACAACAAGGGAAACACTATTGTCAGTGCTTCTCTGATATTCATAGGGTTTTCAATGGCAGAATGATTTTGGGGAGCGGGTTGCCGGGTCCTGCTCCCAAGTCTACAGCACCTGGTGTTTTCAGGTGGTCTCCCATCCATGGACTAACCAGGCCCAACCCTGCTTAGCTTCCAAGATCTGACGGGATCGGATGCCACAGGGCTACAGCTGTAGGCAGAAAGTGAACTAGGAGCAGTGATAATGCAAATCAAATAGTTGTTGGGTACTTTAGGTAGAGTCAGTTTAAGAAAGACTGACTCTTTTTCTGAAAGCCAACTATAACAAAATTTTAGTGTATTCCCTATCCAACTGCATGTTTGCTCTGCTATTCAATGTCATATCCAGAATCTTACTGTATTTAGTTTCACTCTTGCTTACAGAATAATGCTTTGTTACATCTGTAGATGTTTTGATTGCCTGGACCAGCTAAGCAGTGAGCTTCTTCAGACCTACTGGAAAGAAATACAATATTTCAGCAGGAGTAGCATAGGGTTTTGGCCGGGAAGGAGTCAGGTTTCCCTCTCAGTTGTCCTACACCTATGTGTGAGGCCTCAGGCAAGGTACTTCAACTCATATTGAGTCTTTTTTAGCAGCCATAAAGTAGACATTATAGCAACTACTATATAGGGTGGCTATCATAATGTGATATAGGAAATGTCATATAGGAAATGAAAACTCATAAAATTTTAATAGTTTTTTTTTGAGGGGGGAGTTTTGAAAACAGTTTCAGGTATCCCACATCTTCATGACTTTGCAGGAATATGATATGGCATAATAGAGACAGGCCATTTGTCTGATGGGGACATCTTGGTAATGGTCCCGTGATCAGTCAGAACAGTATCTCTAGTCATGTGGCACAGAGAGACAACATAGACATAGACATAGACATACCTTTAAAGGAGGAATTGTATAGTCTGGCATCGTGGTGCACAACTGTAATATCAGCACTTGGGAGGCTGAGGCAGGAGCCAGCTTGAGCTACATAGCAAGACACTATCTCAAAATCAAAACAAAACAAAAAAAAATAGCACTTAGGTCCAGAGACTTAAGATGGTCCTAGGACCAGTAAATTATCTCAGGTACCTTTTATGAATTTCTCTACATTTCAGTTCATATAATTTCAAACACAGGATAATAATGCCTATCCTTCCTACCTGACAATGTTCTATTGATAAATAGTAATATTGTTAATATTTATTCACATTTGAACTACTCATTAGCTGTTTTAAAATATATTGTGGTTCTGTATCTTCATATCACCACATGAAGAAGGATATCTAGTAACTATTAGTCAAAAAAAACCCTGATAAGTATCTTATGAATTGAATTTCTCTTTGTTCCCACATGTCACTCTTCCATCTCTAATGGATTCGTAAAGGTCACCCAGCAGGCAAGTGGTATTGTTAGGACATGGACCCAGGTCACTGGCTCTAAATCCAATGTGCTTTGGACCATAGCAGGTGGCCTTTCAAAGAAGAATAATAAATGTGGACCTATTTGATTGAACTACATGAAATTCTGTTTCTGTAAGTTAAGAAAAAATGGTAGAAACTCAGCAATTTCATGTGGTTCAGTATGATACTTTACACACATGTAAAAGTTCCCACATATGCAAGTTAATTTGATAACTTATGGCTAACTAGAATCATCAGTAGTCCACTCTTCTTCACAACAGCGTCAGCTGTCTTTGAATAGCATCTCTCTCCTAACAACCATATTGTTTCTTGCCAACGTGTTTGTTTGCTCTTTTGGAGTTATATCCTAAGTTGGAGGCAGGTGTGATACAAATGGAATACAGGATACATTCCAATGCCCAGGAAATGTGCAAACTGCTATTGTAAATGGACTATATTTTTTTCTAGCCTCTTTTCCCAGAATAATCAACTAAAGCATTTCTGTCTGTAAGAAGAAATATGTTGTGCTCATGAGAACTCAGGATCATCTCTAGGACTATGTCCAAAGATATTCATTTGATCTTAATATACAAAGATGGGCTGATTTTAGATCTATCTCATAAGGATGACATAGTTCAACCTAATGAAAACAAACACCAGTCATGCACCCCCCCAACACACTAATAATTAGTTTTGCCCTTTAAAAAGAACTAGCAAATTTTAAATGAAAATATTTCTTACAAGAAATTTTACAAATGGCTACAGAATGCACAATAATTTGAAAAATGAAAGGGAATCCAATACTTGATATAATGATCAGTTAGGCTAAAAAATGCTTAGAGTATGAAATTTTGTTTGTGCTAAAATTGTATAACATATTAATACAGAAATCTGTGAAGTTACAGATGTCTGATGCTTCAAAGGAAATACTAAATAACAAACTATCAATCCAAACCACATCAATGTGCAGTCAACTTTTGCATCTGAACTCAGTATTGGAGAACCTGGAGTGTAATTATATATAAATTAATTTGCAAGCCCCACTTGTTTTGTAGTCTGTACCAGGAATTCTCATTGCTGAAAGATGCTCATAAAAATTTATCTCATAATTCTAAAGTGAAATTCAAAATTTAGAGTTTCATTCCATAATTCTTCAGGCATTCTGGATTTTGGTCTTGCTGTAGATGCTAAGAAAATTCAATAAATTTCTCTTTGAAAGACATTCACCTGGAAAAAAAATTAAAAACAAAATCTCTCTGTGTACTTTTCTATATAAATAACTGGCGTTCAATTTAATCTTACTTCAGATGAAAAAAATACACTCTAAATTTTTGACCAATGATGATTTAAACTATTTTCATGATATATGTGTCTACTATGTAGGATATTATATATGGTATGTGAGCATGCAATTTATGATGAATCCTAAATGGTTTATATACTTTTCATAGACTTACTAGATGAACAATATATTTTTGTAAGATGGAAGACTTATTTTCTCACAAAAGAGCAAAGATTTATAAATAGGCATAAAATTTAGCTACATGAGTCAATGAGATTTAAGTCTTAACCACACAAAATTAACAGTATAAAAACAAAGAGGTTAGCACTGAGTAGAGTAAGGCAAGAAGCAAAATAAACAATGAGAATAATTGTATTTTTAATTTGTCTCCTTACTTTCCAAATATGGCCTCAACAAAAATGCGGACCATGGATAACTTGGTACAAAAGATGTGCAAAGGAAAGCTATAAGCAGAAAAAACTGCTAGAATAGAAATAAAGAATACTTGTTTCTATAAATTTATTATGGTTCAACTTTGGAGAACACTTTGAAATGTCTGGTTTCAAACCTAAACATCCATTTATCCACTTATCCAACAAGCTGTGTATTGAACTTGTATTTTAGAGATCAAGCATGTCCAACCTGTGGCCTGCACACCACATGTGGCCCAGGAGAGCTAATAATGTAGCCCCACAGTCTTATATTGTTTACATTTCCCTAAACTGTATACTAAAATATATTTTAAAAGAAGTATTATTATGTAAATACACTAACTATATTATACAAATTATTTGCAGCCCAAGACATTTTCTCTTCAATTGATGTGACCCAGGGAAGCCAAAAGATTGGACACTCCTGGAGAGGGAAGAAGATTGGAGACTACCAGAAGAAAATGACTTTCTGTCACAAATAATTATTTTTCTTTTTAATCGAATTGAAAGAAAACTCATGAAGTTGCAACAATTAAAGGAAATTTTTATTTTAAGAGGGTCTTATAAATAAGGGCATAAATGTTTATAGGAACTCAGAAAGTCAACATCAATTCTTGGGAATTTACCTCAATTCCTGAGAATTTACATGACAGCAAAAGTAAATTTTTATTGTAGAAGACTTTAAGTTCCCTGGTTAGATTTATTCCTAGATTTTTTTAAAGATATGAATGGGACCCATGTTTTGATTTCTTTCTCATCATGTTTGTAGTTAGTGTATAGGAATGCTACAAATCTCTGAATATTGATTTTGTATCCTGCTACTTTGTTGAAGGTGCTTATATCTAAAAGTTTTCTGATGGAATCTTCAGGGTATCTTAAGTATAGGATCATGTCATCTGCACACAGGAATAATTTGACTTCTTCATTCCCTATTTGTATCTCTTTGATTTCTTCCTCTTGCCTTACTATTCTGGCTAGAACTTCACTCTAGTGAAGAAGAGTAAAGAGAGTGGACACCTTGTCTCATTCTTGATTTTAGAGGGAATGCTTTTCAGTTTTCTCCCATTTAGTATCATCTTGGCTAATGGCCTGGGGTTAAATTCAGTTGGTAGAATATTGCTCTTCACTCTCTGAGGCCCTGGATTCAGTCCCCAGCACTGTAAAAATGGGAGAAAGACCTAGCATTCCACTCTTGAAACAAAAAGCCATTGAAACCCCTATGAATTGTAAAGAAACACTAAAATTGTGTTAAGGTATGGCACAGTGTTAGGTAGTGTTTTACATAGGGTTGCCATGAGTCGGATTCAACTCAACAGCACCTAACAACAACAACATAGTTTTGTTGTATATGGCCTTTATGATGCTGAGGTATGTTCCTTCTATTCTTTCTTTCTTTAGGACTTTTATCATTAAGAGAACAATAATTGGTTACTAGTAATCAACCTCCAGCTGGAGGAGTGATAATTATATTGCAAAATGTTCCTAAAGAAAAAGACAGTGGAGAATATTCGGAAAAGACCACAGTAATCAAGCTTGGCAATCTAGTGTGAGAATTCAAGAGAACAAACAACATGATTTCTCAGGAACTGGGTTGAGTCTCAATAAAGGTATTCATTTGAAAATGAGAAGAAATCTTGGCATAGAATGCAACAGCACACAGACACATAGACTCACATGAGAGGTACATTTTTAAAAAAATCACTAGTTCTGACTGTTCTAAGCCACCATGAATATACCTAGGATATACCTACACCGGGTTACTATCATTAGTGGTCTTAAGAGTTTGGGGGAATCAACTTCTAGGGTAATCATAACTATAAAACACGTTTTTTGTTTTAGTTAAATTTTACAAGATCCCATATGAAGCTTACAAATATACAAGTAGTAAAAGAGAGAAAGCAAAAAGTGTCAGTACTATACAGGCCCTTTGTCATATCTGAGTGTTTGTTTTAGTAAGAAAGACACAGAGATTATAGAGAATCAGTGCTGGACTGTGGGAGGATCTGAAGCCATCATCCAGAATGCCAAGTAAGCAGTAATGCTGGTATAGGCTTAGTGGGCATACTCAGACAATTCTACTCCTGACTATAGGCTGTAAAGTAGAAGCCTATCTGTTTCTTACCAATCTAAGGATAAGGGATGATGGTCACTCTTTTCTCATTATTTCTGCATGACAATGAGAATAATACAGTTTTCTTCTGTGGGCTCTGGGCAAACTTCCTTCCTTTACCAAGTTCCTAGTTATTCAAAATATGATCGCAGCATGTGTAATGCTACAGAAGTGTTCACTCGGTGGCAAGAGGGAGAGAAACACCCAATGTACATCATTCTACTGTTATGGTATCTCTCAGGTTGACTGTCAGAGGCTCACCGTTTCAGGAGAATGACTGCTCTCCATGGTGCTGAACCATCATCTTCAATAAAACTGCAGTCAGCCTGACCTGGGGAAGGATTAATCACCCAGAGATGCCTGTACATTTTTAATTCATTAAAGTTCTATATTATGAACATAATAATTTCCCTCATTAATACAGGATAAATGATGGCCCTAGAGTTCAGAGAAATAATGAACTGACACCATACTTTTGCCTACTAAGTCCATGCATCATCATGTCTCTGTCCTCAAAGGTCCCATCTGTACCCCTGAAAGGCACAGAGATTCCCTTGTCTAGCCACAGGAGCCACCTAGTTGGGATATACTTCTTTTCTTTCACAAAATGACTTTTCGGAGCCCACAAAATACAGTGTAAATCACAGTGGGAGTCAACACTTACTAATTGCCCGTGACTAAAGAGGCACATAATGTTTAGTGACACACAGAAGTCCAAATAATTCTTCATCTCTCAGTGCACAGTGCAGTAATCAAATATACATTAAAGGAGGTCAGATTTTAAGAACACAAGGGTTGGCATCAAGTGCTGCTGAGGAGGCTTTTCTCAAGTGTGAAATATGTTATTGAATTAGCAGCAAATGCATTATTTAGGGAATGGTTATACTTTGAACATTGGAAGAAGAAAATCCACAAAGGCCTTGTTCCTTCCCCCCTCCTTAGTTGAACTTTTCTGGAGAATTTTCTGTTTTATTTCTTCTGCACAGTTTCCCCTAGAAGCTAATGAACAATACAAAGAAAAATACAAGTGATACAAGAAAATGAAGTAAGTAGGGGGGAAATGTAGTGTTTTTCTATTATATTACACTGTCTCTTCTCAAAAATGTGCCCATCTCTACCAGTCATTGGTTCTTTAGGAGACATGATATGATACACTATAGTCATGAACTTGAACAAAATTGGGATGATAACCTTAGAACATGATTCTAGACCCCGGAAGAAGCCCCAAGGTGGCTATCTCCTGTATGACAAGGAGAGCAAAGGACTCAGAAGCCCCATAATAGAGATGGAGAGCATCAAGAGCTGGTCAGCTTCCCTGTGGCTCTGCCTCATTCAGAGGGAGACAATGGCAAGGGAAGCAAGGACGAATGAAGTCATACCTGGGATGTACATCTCTGGCTTGGCCTACCTAGAAGATCTCATCACAATAGCATTCTTTATGGGGGTTACTTTGCTTAAAAACTATTAAAAGCTGGGCACACTGACACACATTTTTAATCATAGCAACTTGGGAGGTAGAAGCAGAAGGATCCCAAGTTTAAGGAAAGAAGTAGCCTGCATAACTTAGTGACACCCTGTCTCAAGATAAAAAATTAAAAAGTGGCTAGGGGTGCAGCTCAGTGGTAGAATACTTAGAAAATATGAGTGAACTACTGGGTCAGCCCCCTCTAGTATCATACAAAAAACTGTTAGAAAACACCTACTAAATTTTATTATTAGTGAAGCTCTTACATGATGTGTGCAACAAAAAAGAACCAAGTATTTTTTTCTTCATCTTCAAAACTTTTCCCATTATCTAATTCTACAAAATCTTATTTTTTGTTTTGTTTTGAGACAGAGTCTCACTATGCAGTCTAGTCTGGCCTCAAATTTGTGATCCTCCTTCCCTCTGCCTCCAGAGTGCTAAGGCTAGAGACATGCACCACCGCACTCAAAGTGTTTCCTTATCTATTGGCTTATTTATTTATTTATTTATTTATTTATTTATTTATTTATTTATTTGGTCATGCTAGGGATTGAACCAATATGCTAGGCAAATGCTCTGCCATTGAGCTATATCCCCAGCCCTAATATCATATTTGTAGGTAATTGTCCAGTTTTTCCTTTTACTTGTACCACACTCCAATTTGTGTGTGTGTGTGTGTGTGTGTGTGTGTGTGTGTGTGTGTGGTACTAAGGGTTGAACCCAGGGCCGGGTTCTGGCATTCTGGCATGCTTTGCAAGGTCTATACAACTGAGCTGCACCTTCAGCCCTTTTTTTTAGCAGGGTCTTTTTGAGATAGGGTCTCCCTAAATTATGTAGACTGCCTTTGATCTCTTACTTGCGATCCTTCTGCCTCCATCTCCCAAGTCACTGGAATTACAAACTCGTGCCACTATGCCCAGCAACACTTCAAATTTTAAGCAGGGTGCAAGGCAATGGCCAGATATGATTTATTGTGCCACTTCCCTAATCAAATAATTCCACTTAACATGGTTTTATGCTATTCCCTCTACACAGAAAAAACAAAAAACATATATCCCCAGCCCAGCCTACAACTCAGCAACTGAACTTCTGACTATAACTATTTGAATCATCATCCTATAGGATGATTAATTAGTGCTTCTTTCAACCACTTTGAAGACAAAAGTCACCATGTGAACAGTCGTGATTAACATTCATTAGTATTCCTCCTCCTACCCACAGACTAAGTTTTCCCTTCTCTCCCTATTATCACTAAATTCTTTCTTGCAAACTCTTTACAAACATTAAGTAATTAATGATTCTAGCCCATAAGTATAGTATATAAAGGAATGCTAAATAAAGGAGATAGGGAAATTAGTCTCATTAGTTACACATTTCAAAATGCAAAATGCAACAGAAAAAAAAGTCATCTTAGTTTTATATTTAAAAAAAGAAAGAGAAGGAAGAAGAAACCTTTTAGTACGATTTGGGACTGGAGCCAACTCCTAGAGGAGGTGGAAGAATAATTCCTTGAAACTTATAAGTCACAGCTTGATGCATACTTCTCTGGAGTACTTAAAAAATGGTGAGAGGAGAAAGGAAGAAAAATAATACAATGTGTAAAAATAAATTGCTACAGTGGACTTCAGGAAGTTCAAAATGGACTATGCATTCTCACCTATAGAATGGAATATTCTGACCACCCAAAATGAACAAGGTCAGATGCACAGTTCCAAATCTATTCATAATGATCAGAGGGAGAGTTATCACTATGCTATACCACCTGTTTAACTCTGACATGTGTATCATTGATATCAGGGGGTTGCTTTCATTTAGAAGAGCAAAACTCCAAAAACAAAAGGATTTCTAAACTATAACTCTATCAGATATGTCCTGTGTGTAACACCTGTAACAGCCAGCCCAAAAACTGAGTGCTTAACAGGAGATGGTTGCAACTATTTTAAGACAGGTGACGATTTTATGTTAAATTTCCTGCCCTATAATTATGCTATGTGAGGCTGGGGTTTAGCTCAGTTGGTAGAGTGCCACACTGCACTCTCTGAGGACCTGAAATCAAATCTCAGCACCACAAAAACAGGAGAAGGATGTTGCAGGTCATTCCCAAAACAATCCTAAAAGAGCCATTGAAAACTATGAAGATCGCTATGAGTTGGACTTCATTTGGCAGCACCTAACAGCAGCAGCAACATAATTATTACATGACTTGGAATTTCCTCCAAGAACAGGTATTTCATTCTATAAATATAATAATTGACAAAAAAATAGAATGACAATTTTATACTTTTTATAGACATTTAAATAGGAAAAAGAAATTATGATAAAAAGTTTATGTCAGAAATATTACTTTTTAGAAATTCTTCAGCACAGGCCACTGTTGTTAAGCCTTCTGGAAATTGAATGTAATGACACTTTGGTTAAAGAAAGTTTGTTCTTTTCCTGGTAAATCTCAATTTTGAAAGAATAGGCATAATTCACTTTTCTGGAACTTGGAGCAGCATTCACAATTAGAACACAGTATTGCCCTTGCTGATTCTATATGCACTCTGTATCTGAGAAAAATCCTTAAAGGCAAGTGCGGAGGAAGAGACTGTTTCTACTAATGCTTGGCTCTAAAAGTAGCTATACAATGAGTCAGCTAAATGAGGGACTGCCGAAAGTTTTAAGTCACAGCTTGCTGTGACCTTCTCTTGGATACTTGAATAGCCTTTCTGTTTGTCAGTCGACATGAGAAAGGACAAGCTTTTTTCAGAGTCATTAAATTTTCATAATGTGAATTTTTTCTGAAGATTGTAAAAGCAAGAAGTTCCAAGTCCATACACAACTATTTGGGTGCTGTAAATGCTTAGTTTGTTGTTGTTAGGTGCCTTTGAGTCCAGTCCAACTCATAGTGGTCCTATGTACAGAATAAAATACTCCCCAACACTGTGCCATGTCTGGCACTGTGTGAATGCTCCTCTGCTATTCAGTGTTTTTGACGGTTGATTATTTTGGGATTGTTTTGAGATTGAGCTTCCAGGTCCTTCTCTCATTTTTGCAGTTCTAGGGATCAAAACTAGGGCCTCAGAGAGCACAAAGCAGCTCTCTACCAACTGAGCTGAACCCCAGCCCCAAAATGCTTAGTAGAGGTGGAGCAATGGGGAAATTTTATTCTGGTATGCTGTACACCACCCATATTCTGATGGCAATTATCAGAAGAATGTAGTCAAGGGTTATATATTGCCTTTTAGGAAGACATATAATAGATGAGGTCCTGCTAAATTTCCCCAATCCCAAATAATAATACTTTCTTCTGACGTCCAAGGGTCATTAGAATTTATCCACTTCTGACGCATATACATTATGTAATTTGATCACTAAGTTCACAACACATGATTTTTGACTGATTGTTTAGAACCTAACTATGTATGGAGTTTCAGAAACTTTAACACACTAGGGAAGCCATGTGCATTTCTTTGGTGTCTACCAGCACTATGGAATTCAAGATCAACATTTTTAGTACCATATAGTTATGTATTCCTTGCTACCCTTATGAATGAAAGTAGGATTGACATACTTATTCTATGTTCAGGTTGAAAAGTGCCAAAACAAAAGAAAGCACATTTGGCTTTGAAATTAACTCCACATAGTTTGGTTGAGCTCTGAACTGCTACTGATAGATTTGTCATTTTCTACTGCACTTCCATCACAACATGAAGATATTATCAAGAAAGCCTATAACATATATCTGGTAGTCATATTTATTTATTATCCATTTATTTGTCTAATAAATACTCACTGATTAATTATTTTTGAGCTCAGTGTTTATCCAGTCATTTATTTAATAAATCATCCATGTACTCATTCCATAAATATATAGTTATCTAGCCAATTATGAACCTGACATACTGTGTTAGAAAATGTTAAATTTATTAATATGAATTTAACAGGTTCCTCACCCTCCAGGAACTCAAGAGTCCAATGAGCATAACAGACACATGAATCAATGCTTTATAGTGAAAAAAACACCATAACTAATCCAATCACATAGTGTGATCATGATAATACAGGAAAGCAAGAACAAATATCTCTTTTCAAGATGTTTAGGAAGGTTTCTCAGAGTTTGACACTTGAGAATGGCCTTGAAGATGAAGCAAAGATTCAATAGCAAATAGGGACAGGTATGACTCAAAATACATATTTTAGGACCTGTAAGTAAATCAGTACCTACAGCAGTACCACTGTGGTGTCAGATCCTATCAGATCTTGGAAGCTAAGCAGGGTCTGGCCTGGTTAATACTCAGATGGATGACCATCTGGGAACACAAGGTGCCATAGGCTTACGAGAAGGACCCACAAACCCGCCCCCCCAAAAAAAAAGCAATCAACCATTGAAAACCCTATTAATAACAGAGAAGAACTTAAAAGTACTGTTTCACCTGTTGTGCGTAGAGTCACTATGAGTCAGACACCAACTCAATGGCACCTAACAATAACAACAAGTAGATCAGCCAAATTGGATCACAATGGATGTGGTACACAAAAGAGTCAGGTGAAGTAGAAAGATTATGTTGGAATTCATGTTGACAGTCTCCTCTGCTACTCCCCAGATAGAAAATGATATAAATGTGTTTAAAGAAGAAAAGGACACTTTATGTGGATATGAAGAAAATAAATGTGCATTCATGCCTATACTTCTTAAACAATGTGGAAGTCTAGTGAGAAAACAAAGATTAATTCAGATCTTATCTACATGTCTGCTAACTGATGTACTTTTATGAATTAAAGTTGTTTTGTAGATAAGTATGTGTGTGCACAGCTTTGCTCTGCTTCTAGATCATCAATTCTAGAAGAGCCTGAATATAAGATCACATATTCTACTTCTTTGTATTTTACACCATCAATTCTATATCTTTATGCATAGAAGAAGCTGAATAATTATGTACTATAAGAATAAATTATTGAATAAGTTTTAAATCTAAATTGAGGAAACAAAATTTACACATAAAAAGTAACAATAAATATGTAAGATGTCACAAAACAATATGTCGTGGAGTGATATACTGCCAGGACTTGGTAAGACCTAAGAGTTTGTGATGGGAGAAAAAGCAGTGAGGAGAGAAAAATTAAATTTTCCTCAGGATGAATTAAATTTTGAAAAGAGAAAAGAAGAAAGTTAAGTATAGAATACCTAGATGGAAATATTCAAATATTGGGCTCACTTAACATATTTTCCTCCATTAATATGTGTAGCTTTTATGTTTTTATTTACTAGTTAAGACACCTAACAATAAATTCTAAAAGCTTTACTAAGAGAATATGGGTAATGGGGACAAGGTTATAAAACCTAACATGCTCTGTCCTCTATTAACAATGTATGTATACACTAAGTTAAAGAAAGCTACCTTAAAATTGGTGCTATGAAGGGGAAGCCAGGGAGCTATCAACAGGGCCTTACAACACAGCACTGTTACATAAAAGCAAATACATCAACACCCTAATCATGATGCATGGCTATTTTAATCATTTTCATAATAAAATATTGTTTCTATGTTTTAAAATAAGACAGGTGCTCTATATCCAGCATAAACAGTTGTATCCAGAGCCATCTAGAATTAACAGTTGGTTCACTGGAAGCAAATACAGATGGTAGGTTTCAGTGGACCAAAAGTATCATTTCATCTCAAAAGTAGAGAGAATTAATACCACTGTCTTGCTCCAGTGGCCAATAGGTCCTACTACTGTCCTAACAGCAGCCACCCTGTATGAAGGGCCAAAGCATCATGTACACAGCTATAGCAACTGTGGGCAGTCATAGTTAGATCCCCAAGGAAATCAGCATGTGTCTCGCATAGACTTCTAATGGCCTTTCATCTTATGAGGCAAAACAGGAAAAGAAAAAAAAAAAAAGGCAACAGTAAAACTGATGTGCTACTCTTCATGGGGAAGGGTCCCTTTGAACCAACACCACTGAGGCATACTATAGTGATGGATTTGCAGATGGATTTACTCATTCTCCCAGGCTGGAATCATTTATGTAGTCAATAAATGTTCCTAAGTGGTTTATGTGTGGGAATCTGAACTAAGGACAAATTCACCTGTACACACACAAAAACGGAAGCTACTATGGAGGCAATGTAGATAAATACTATAAGTCAAAGATTGTTGGGGAGATATCTAGAATAGGGCTCCAGATTCTCTGGGAATTTACAAATACAAATTCTGGAAGCCCTACCCCAGAATAGCCTGCAGCCATGGCACTGTGGTATTGGATCCCACCAGATCTTGGAAGCAAGGCAGAGTCAGGCCTGGTTGGTACTTGGATCAGAGACACCCTGGGAACACCAGGGGCTGTAGGCTTGGGAGAAGGACCCGGGAACTCAATCCTAAAAAATGACCAGTCATTGAAAACCCTATGCATAACAGAGAAGGGCTAACAACACTGTTTTGCCTGTTGTACATAGGGTTGCTATGAGTCAGATACCAATTCAACAGCACCTAACAACCACCCCCGAATACTGAAATCAGAAACTCTGGGAGTTGATCCCAGAAATCTGTGTTTTATAAACCCACCTGATTCTGATGCAAGCTCAACTTTGAGAGCAATTATTATATGCATATACAGAAGGAAAAGAATATGCATATATAATGTGTTGTGATAATCATCATTGAGAGGCAGGCACAATTAGCAACATGCAGTATCCTTTTTTACTACAGAAAAATGTCTTTCTATATACAATAATTTATGTATTAATTCATTTGATCTGGCAAGCATTTGAGCATCCACTATCTGCCTGGTATTGTTCTGGGCACTGGCTAAGGAAAAAAATAATGAAATACAACCCAATCTTTGGCAAACATACAGACTAGTGGGACAATAATTAGCCTCTTGCTATTCTTCCCTTCATCTCATCTCAGGCATTTGTCTAATGTATTTAGTTACTATCCATTAAATTGAGATGGTCCACCAGTTAGGAAACAACCATCTGGCTCAACTTATTGATTTTAAATGAAAATTTGCCAATGTTTGTCATTCATTACAATATAATGCTCTATTCTATTTTATTGAAACTTTTCTATAATGAAATAAAAAGCAACTGTTCTGTTCATTAAATACTAATCCCAATGGGAGTTATAAAAGCTACAGAAATTAATATTGAACCACAGAATCTTTTCCTAACAAGGAAAGGGATGTTCAGGACACCTCAGGACTAAATCTCATTGCAACTTTCAAGAACTAACAATCATTTATTAATTAACCTCTAGATTTCTCTTGTAAGGGGATTACAAATGAGGTTTGGAGAAATAAGTTGGCAGGATTTAATGCTGAGAATCAGCATCCCATGAGAAATATGGTTGTCAGGAAAAATGAAGGGAATACCAATTCTTTAAATTTTCTAGAAGCCTAGCTTCTTCAAACCCTTGGGGCTCAGGGATGGGAGCAGGTTTATCCAAGATTGTTTTATTATTATTGAAGCTCACAGATGAGTAGAGAGAACTTTATTGCCCTAAACAGATGAAGATGGAAGGTGACTAAGTTAAATATACAGGATGATTTCATTTCAACGCCCCCCCCCCCTTTTTTTTTTTTTTGGCTATAAAGGTGAATACACAGGAAAAGGGCCCCCAGTAGGCATGGAAACATAACCCATCAGCCTCAGTACTGGTGCTGGCATGTGAGACAGTCTGATTCCAGAGTCCACAGAGGGGACTCCTTTTCCAGGAGACATTGAAATCTGGAATCCTTATTCTCTATAACTGATTAGACCTCATTAGAGATTATGAAATGCAGCTTAACATTTCCTACCTGGAGGTGTAATGTGACTTATGTGAATTCGTGAAAATGTCTAGAAGTTCTATTAGAAACCAAAGCACTGTGGATTGTGGATAGGTTGCATTAAGGAGAAAAGTATATATCAGGGTAGGAATTAGCATAGATGATAGAAATAAAAGATCTTACATTGTAGGAGATGTGACCTGTAACAGATGTGAGGCCCAAAATCTGAGAGAATAACATTAGTTCTGATTTTCCAGAATGACAAGGAGAATCCTAGAACTAAAATGGGCTGAACTTAGATACCGGGGCAGAGAAGCTTAGAAGTCCCAGTCTGATTAGCTTCTCAACTGGACATGGTATGTGCTTAGAATTGTGAGAGAGTTTCTGCGCTCATAAACAGGCTACTCATTTGGTAAGTCTTCTCCCAATTATATTGCTGGACTGAATGTCTTTCCTGAAGGGAGGAGGGGACTCATGTTCTCAACCCTGAAGCAGCAAGAGTTCCTTCACCCCTTTGATATCCACAGGCTACTAAATACCACAAAATCAAAGCCTGCATTCCTAGCAATGCTGCAGGTAATGCCTTGGGCATTGGGCAAGTTTGTCTAACAGAAACAATGTAATGGTTATCTCAGCAGCTTTGTGATCATAATTGCTGGGTGGATAACAGTATTTTTGTCTTCAGATATAGTCAGTTTCCCTCTTGCACCCAGTAGTAGATTTCAATCTAAATGTCAAAATGCTCTGTTTTGGCCTCCAATTTACAAGGCTCCCCACAACATGCCTGCCTCTAATTGTGGTGTTAGTACTCTCAAAGCTCAGGTTGGCAACCCCAATGAACAGAAAATAAGCACAAAGGATTGTTGTCCATTTATCTGCATCAGTAACCTTGGCTCACAGCATTGATGGATGTCCAAGGGTGATGCTTTTCTCTCTCCAGTTTCCTTGTTTATTTTATTTCTGATGACTTACCCGCAGGCCGTGTGTCTGGAAATTGGACGGAGGATGGTCTGTTTCTCAAAGTGAGTTGCCAATCTGTCAGACATCCCTCCAGCTCTCAAAGTTTTTTGTTAACTATTTTTATGACAAAACTTCACTTGCAAAATAGCTCATTTTCATCTGCCCTCTGCTTGATGCCATTGGCTCCAGCACAAACCTTAGGTTAAAAACCTGTGTTATCAGGGCTCCTGGAGTTTCCCTGAAAACTTTAATTTATTGAAAACAGTGTTAATTTGACTGAGCTCAGCCCAGGTGTTTAACATTATAAGGAGTTGGAAAGCTGCAGGAAAATAATTCCTAAGTGCCTGCCCTCCAAAACGTGTTGCCCATTGACTCTGACTCCACATTTGGAAGCAGTAGTGAGAATAATCTCAAGTGTGTTACAAAAAAATTACCCCAAACACACACACACACACACATACAGAGAGAGAGAGAGAGAGAGAGAGAGAGAGAGAGAGGTGAAACTTAAAGGGTAGTGTCATTCAACACAGCAATAGAAAGATGGGGATACCTTGAGTATAGGTACAGAGACCTATCTGTACCAATTTTTACTGCTGCTGGAACTTCGAAATGAGCTTGTCACATTGTATCTTCTGTTTGTTAGCTTAGTCTTGTAAAAGGTGCTCGATATAGCCAATGAGGATATCTTAAATGGCTATCATCAGCTGAACTGTGGACTGAGTGGTGGGTGGCACAAAGTAAGCACAATGTGGATTAAGAAATAGGCTGTGGGTTGAGACCTAAATATCCTTCTGAAACAATATAATCTATGAAAATTACAGAACTAGAATTTAGGAGAAACATTAAAGATAATCCACACCAGTGCTTCTCAACCTTGGCTGCACATTAAAAACTAGGAAATTGGTTTATTTTTGGGAATCGGCCATCTGCATTGTTTAAAAACTCCCACAGTTGATTTTTACATGTAGTTCATTTTGAGAAACACTTTTCTAGAATAGTGGCTTTCTCAAACTCTAAACTGTTTTAGAATTTTCTGCAGAGTTTGCCAAAAGAG
Organism: Pedetes capensis; assembly: GCA_007922755.1. NCBI lineage: Eukaryota > Metazoa > Chordata > Mammalia > Rodentia > Pedetidae > Pedetes > Pedetes capensis. The sequence goes on from VMDO01004894.1 coordinate 52,035, forward strand.
TGCTGGGACTTAAATTCAGAAATTCTGAGTTAGTTAGTCTTGATTTGGGCCCATGCATTATTAATTGTAAGGAGCTCCTGGTGATGCTGACATAGTGGCCTGGGGACCACACTCTTAGTTCCGGATTTAAGCAAGTAATCTTGAAACTTTATTGTGCAGTGAAAAGAAAATAATATGGAAGTTAAAAATGGATTGTTATGCTCCATCCTTTAGATTTTCCAATTCAAGAATTTGCGTTTTGTTTCCAGTTGATCTACTCTCTAAGAACCAGTTACGAAGGACATTCAAAGATGGGAAGTGCATTTTAGAACCATCTGACGTACTTTTTTAACATTATATTTGTATTGTCCCCTCTACTCTCTATCAGATTCCATATGATATGGACTAAGAATCATTAATATAAATCAGATGCTGTGGCACATGCCTCAAATCCTAGCAATTTAGAAGGCTGAGACAGGTGGATTGCAAGTTTGAGGCCATAGGCAGCCTGTATAACTTACCAAGACCCTGTTTCAAACAAAAAATAAAAAATGGACTTGGGGTGCAGTTCAGTGGTGGAGCACTTGGAAAGTATGTGTAAGGACCTGAGTTAAAACCCTAAGTATCATAAAAAGAAAAGAAATCAATAAAAGTATCATTGGCATTGTGAATTTCTGTCATGAAAGGGTATGCCATTTCCCCATTTTATAGATAAGGCTATTGAGGTCTGACTGGGAAATGAATTAATAATAACCACACAGGTTTTGGGAATAGACCAGTGGTCAGTGACTGCCACATACCGTATCTGACAGCAAAAGCCCTAATAAGAGTGTTGAGAACAAAAAGAGAAGGAAGCCACTAGGTGGAAGACTAATTTCAGCACTTCTTAATTGTGCCTAGAGCTGGCTCTCACTTCACCACGAAGAACTGAATAAAAGGCAAATAGCTTCCAAATTTGCAAAGTAAAATTATAATATCTGTATAAGACTGGAAGAAGATCCCAAAGAGAAATATGATTCTTCCTCCTAGATTTTCATGCCAGAAGCAAGATGCTATTGGTATCACATAGTTGGATTCCAATTCTGTCAAAGATTGGGAAGATAGAAGCCAACTTTATGGTCTTTCCACCAACAGTTTTATCTAATTGGTCTTTTTTCTATACACACAAATGAACACCATTCTGTTATTGGAGTAAATGGAACATACCAAAGTAAATAATTTATCCCCAACAAATATAGCATAGTATCACAGACAGAGGCACCACCAGCAGTATTATAGCAAGCTCCCTCCTCACACACACACAAATTCTCAACCCTCTGATACTAAGGAGGAATGATGGTACAGTAAAACAAAACCCATGAACCACCTGGACAGTTGTTCTTGTCCCATAAAATTACATTGTCTGCAAAGTAAATATGAAAGTTTTACACATTCACTGCCCTTTCTCACTAGATGTAACTATGTCACCAGAGTACTTGACTATAATGCTTCAGTCAGATCTTCTGTGCAGTTGTCCCATTAATAGCATCAACATGTGTGTGTAAGCTCCCTAATTGGTTGAGTTGCCCTTTTTTTCCTACACAGTCATGACTCATGCAACTGCCATCCTTCCAGCACAAATGTAGGAGTCTTTGTTCTTAGGCTGAATAATACCACGTTTCAGTTTGCTAAATTGCATATCAAGAACCCCAAGACAATTATTCTACTCTCCTCTTTCAGGCATCTATCCATCTTCTACCAGCCATGTACCTAGAGCTTCACACTGACTGTGAAACGTAATTAATAGACCAAGCGGGTTCTTCTTCACACATAACTGGATGAGCATGTGTGCTCTAACACTCAGGCAATCTGTATGCTTCATAAAGCAGATTTGATTTTGACTTATTGGGGTTTATGCCAGGAATTTGGAAAGTTGAATGGTTGACACATCGCACCACATTGGCAGCTTTAGAGCTGATACACATTTATGTCTGACATTAGCTGTCCCTGCCGAGCAGTCCTTGACACTTCCCCAGCCATGCATCTGTAAGACACTTTCCAAAGATTTGGTGAAAAAGGCAGCATGATCACAAGGCAGCACAAATACTTTAAGCACATTTCCAGTCACCCCACCCCAACAGACCAAGAGATAAACCCAAATGGAGTAGGGTTACCTAATCATATTATTGTGTTCAATTTCAATATGACACATATTGAAGTTTGATCAGTGTCCTTGGTAAGTAACCTAAGTAGTTTACTCCCTTTCACTTCCCTCAAACTTAGTCAGGATTTCAATATATGAGCCAGTCTGAATATGGCAAGATGTTAAAGTTCACCGACAATATTTGTGGGAGGCCAAAGACCCTGTTAGCTTGTTTTCACCTCTCCAATGGAAAAGCAAGTCTGAATTTCTCATCCCTGCTGAGTGCCTTATTCTCATGCTAAAATAGCCTGCCTTCAGTCAAGCAACTTCTTTGAATGTGTTTAAAGTATATTTAAATGAGAGGATACAGAGCCAGAAATTGGGGAAAATTATATTTGGATCTCTCTATGCTTAATTGTGTACTTGTTGGCTTTCCTTAAAAATAGTCTTGATTTTTGAGGTTGGGATCCACCATGGTGAAGTACCATTTCAGAGTCCTTCTAAGTGTCCTTTAGCTTCATGACAAAGAAAAGAATTCCTCAGAAAGAAGTCAAGAGTTACTGGGTTCCAAATTCATTCTACCTCTCTACCTTGGGATGTGCCAGTTCATATCTCCAAGCTTCTGCTCCCTCATCTGCAAGATGGAAATACTGCTTTGTAAAATTGGGTTGAGAATCAAATGATAGCATATGTGAAATATGGAAGCCTAAAAGTTTATGTGATATTATATACAAACACACATAAATACTGTAGTAAGTTATATCACTCTTACACAGATGAAAGGCAAAAATATGGCAACACTTATGTTGAAGTAGGGGACAAAATTCTCACAAAATGTGGTGTGTAAGTTTCAGTTACAATGGCATTGATCGTTCCCTGCCTGTGAAATACTGCGCTATGCTGAGGGAAGTATAATAATGAATTTGACCTGACAATTCCTGACTTCCTGAGTCAGACAAAGGATGGACATAAGGCATAACTATTATTTTGCCTAATGTAATAAGTGGCCATTAGGTCGGGCCAATAAGGAGTTGCCCAGGACTAAGGATACTGTCTTCCTTCTCTTCACATAGTGAGCAAGACAGACTAAGAAGTTATTAGTCTCTTGAAGCCCCGAACTCCAACTGAATATGATAAGACATTGTCAACCTGATGTCTAGAGAGTGCACAAAGCTATAAAAGACAGAAACTAATCTGTGCATCAGCAAAAGTAACTGATTACAGTGGGAAATCTGATCCACAAATTTAAAATAAACTATGCAAACTTCATTTTACAGTTCCTTAGGGGAAAAAAAGTGTCTAATGATTGCAACTAAATTGGAGTGACTGTAGGCAGGGGCCAGCCTGTGCCAGACTCCCCAGGAGTCCAGGACTGTCTCAGTTCTCCCTCCCTGGTCCAGCCTGGTGTGCTCCTTTGAGGATGACAGACACAGCATGATAAGGCAAGGGGTGTCTCCCAGCAGGTAGTGCTTTAGAAATAGATCCACCTACTTCCAAAGGATCAGCAGTCACTGTTGCACTACTGAGAAACTGAGAAAGACTAGGAATTCATGGAATTCAAGTCTGCTGGGGAGCCAACAACTTGAAGATCTGGCATAGGAGCCTCACAGAGACAAGTTTCTTCTGTTAAAGACATTTCACTGCCTGCATCTTCTGTATCTTGTGGTGTGGGGGAATGATAGAAACTTCTAAAGAGAAACATACTATACCAAAATCCCACTTCTGTCAAGTGCTATGACTTAGGGCATCCTATAATATAAGTCATAGGCTCTATGGGAAAAACAGCCATGTTTGGATTGGAAGCAATATGTGTAAACAGTTAGCATGGGGTTTAACATGTAATAATTTCTCAGTATAAGCATTTGCTTTTATTCATTGAATTAATCAACAATGAATCATTAGATATACATTGTATACTAGACTTCTATGAAAGGAAAAGGCTCTTCATCCTTGTGAAATAGATGAAATGGCAGAGGAACACAGACAGCTGCAAACAGATCCCAAGACTTAGTGATTCTACAAGAGAATGGATTTTTAACTTATTATTTAGATTCTGTTGTTATTCTATGTCCCAACTCTACAGAAGCATTATCTTTTACAAGTGCTACTAGTTTTCTTCTGAAATCCATATTTTGCATGGCAATTTCCTATGTTATCACATAAGCTACTACTATCCTTTAAGATTTCTTAATCCCATACTATTAACATGTTAGGCTGGATAAGTCTGTTGTCTTACGTACTATAGGTTATTTAACATCTGTGGCTTCTGTCCACTATTTGCAAAGGGTTGTCAGACTTACCAAATAAAAATACATTATGTCCAGTCAAATTTGAACTCCACATAAATAATGAATAATTTTTTAGTGTAAGTATATCCCAAGAATTATTTGAGATAAGCAACAATAAAGTTTTGGTCTATTGAAAATTCAGATTTAACTGGGCATCCTATATTTATTTGGCAAGTAGAACCTCTCCAGTGTGACATCCAAAAATATCTACAGATATTGCCAAATGTCTACTGAGGAGGTCCAAGTGTCCTTTTGTTATAAACCATTGCAAAAGGGGATTCAGCAACAAAATGAAGAAGAAGCCCAGATGAACTATTCAGGTAAGCTAACCCCATGACTAAGACAGCGTAAGGAGATATCAGTCTCTTGAAACCCTTGAACTCTGTGTACACAATCAGAACCTGACAATTCTCAGTTGGGGCAGAATCACATTCCTTCCTATATACTTAGGGTTGAGAGTATACAATTAATACCCAGGAAATTACACAATTTATAATGTACGGGTGCTTTAATCCTAAATGCCCTCTTGCTATTAATAGTTGTTATTGTTGTTGGGTGCTGTCAAGTCAGGTGTGACTCATAGCAACCCTACGTACAACAGAATGAAATACTACCTGATACTGTGCCATCCACATGAAATTTTTATGTTTGAGTGCAAGTTACAGCCAGTATGTGTCTTATTTTGAGTCATACTACATCAGCAAATGGAGGTCCCAGGGGTTTTACTCCTTTCCCTTCATTAAGGTCAACTCTACTTTGAAGAGACAACTCTTCCCCAGTCATTTCTTGAATGTCTTCCAGCTTGTGGGGAACAATTTCTGGCACTATATTTGACAGTGCTTCTCTGCTATTCATAGGGTCTTCAATGGCTCATTGTTTTGGGAGTGGGCTGCTGGGTCCTTCTCCCTAGTGTGTCTCAGTCCGGAAGCTTGGCTGAAACCTGTCCACCATGGGTGGCCCTGCTGGTGTCTGAAATACCAGAGACATAGCTTTCAACATCACAGCAACAATCAACACCCCACAGCATAACATGCTGAAAGACATGTGGGAGATTGGTAGTTTTTAACTTCACCAAACTTCCATTGTGTGGAGAAATTCTTATACAAAGATGTCCAAAATGCACTGTGGTTTATAACCCACCCTGCCATTTATATGACAATGTTGATCAAAACATCACATTGTACATCTTTAATATATATCATTTTGATTTGTCACCTCATGTTTTACACTTAAGGTAAAATCTCAAGTAGAGGGAGGGAGGGAGGGAGAGCGGAAGGAGATGAGAGAAAGACACACAAACAAGACATGCAAGTAGAAAGGGGACCATTGGTGTGGAAGAGGGGAATGCAGGTGGAGGGGGTCATGGATGGTAGGGTAATGGAGGATGTGAGCATGATCAACGCACAATGATATGTTATTGGTAGGTGCCATCAAGTTGTGTCTGACTCAAAGTGACCCACATAGGGTTTTCACTGGCTGATTTTTTCTGGATTGCCTTGGGAGTGAATTGCCATGTCCTTCTCCCATTTTTGTGGTGCTGTGAATTGAACCCAGCACCTCAGAGAGCGCATAGCGGTGCTCTACTAACTGAGCTAAATCCCAGCCCTTAGGATGATATACTTGTATGGAATTGTCATAATGAAACCCATTAAGTTGTACATGAACTAAAAATTACTAACAAAAATTTGGCAAAAAATTAAAAATAAATAAATCATATTGCCATCATATATACACATATATACACATATATAGTTTCAATTTGTCAAGCAGGCTTCAATATAAATGAAGCAAGAAAGAAAAAGAAAGCCTCCCCCACCTAAAAACGTGAAAACAGCTGTGCCTTCCCCGCATTAGAAAAGTCTTAAAAGAAGTTGGTATTTCTACTGCTGGGGGAAGTTACATCAGAACATATAACAAAGCGGTACAGAAGGAGATGCTGCCTTTAACACATGGGAAAACTGTAACATGCAGTTATGTGCACAGAAGAGGATGGGACATGGACTCAATCCAGATCCCCTCTGCATCTAACTTTCTTCCTCCCCTTCCCACAATAATCATTCATTCCCTCTCCTGGTGCTCATGATACACTCACAATTTACACACATTTAAAAAGTTTGATCATAAGAAAGCAGGCTGGTAGAGGGCAGGACCATATCTTCTGTAAGCACCAAATCACTGCTTGGTACATTAGACAAGGAGCAAAGAAAGTGAACAACAGCCCTTGAAGTTTAGGAGTCTTCTTCTTCCTACTAGCCAGGCACCATGGTACACACCTACAATCCCAGCAACTCCAGAGGCTGAGACAGGAAGATTGAGAATTCAAGGCCAAAGTCAGCCTGCACAATTTAGCAGTGAGGCCCTGCCTCAAAATATAAAATAAAGGGGCTGGGGGTGTAGCTCAGGGGTAGAAAACTTGCATAACATATGTAAGGCCCAAGTACTAGAAAAAACAAAAGAGAATCTTCCTTCTACCTGATATAATTTGTTACTGATGAAATACAGCAGCCCACATTGCACGCATCTCAGCCTAGTTACTCTCCACTTTCTGTTTCATTCTGCTCTTCCAACTGGAGTTAAACTACTGACTTGTAATTAGCTGCAATTTATGGCGCAGAAAATCAGAGCAACTCTCAAAATGGTGTCTGATAGCTACGAGGCTGCAGAGTTAGTTTCAACGAGGACATTGCACTTGGGTGAAAGGTGGCTTTTGAGAGCTGTTCTATCCTGGGTATGTGCACAGACTATGTGTGATTTTGTGATATATCGGAAACTGTACATGGGAAACAAAGCAGGGCTTTAAGAATTCAATGCCCAACAATCTTCCCTAATTTCTAAAACCAAGAATTACTCCTCCTGCTGAGTATGGCTTGAATGCCTTTCCTTCTGCCTTACCCATCTCAACTAAGATCTCCCAATACATATTTCCAGAAATAATATATACACTTTGGGGTTTGAAAATCTCAGCTCTTCAAGCTAATTAGATTGGTTAATTAATGTATCATTCCATTTCTTTCAAAACTCATTATCCTCACAAAAGGCTTATTGGACCAACAGAAGAGGATTGGAAATAAATGACAAGGGAAATACCACTCAAGGGAAAACATCACTTTACTGATTGAAAAACTAATATCAGAATTATCAAAATTCCCTTATCACTTCCCATCACAAGGCTTAAACTAAAAATCATTTTTCAGGACAAAAATGAAAGTTAAATCTCTGTTAAGGTCTTAGAACTGGAATTGAATGCAGTTTTTTTGAATATGGGATATATCCTCAAAACTCAGTCACTACTGCTTGGTAATCCCTCTAATGGGAGGTGGTCTAAAATATAGTGATTCAGACAGATCTGTATTTGTATGCTATTCTGCCACTTGCAAAAGTTAATTAAGATCTCACAGCCTCTGTTTTGTCATCTATGAAATGAGAAAATGAAATAATTAATATTGATTAATAATGAGTATGACCATATGCCAGGCACCTAGAAACAGTCAACAGGTTTGTGGTGAAAATTAAATAAGAATCTACATGCACATAACATGTATAGACACACTTATATTTGCATGCATATCTGTATCTACATACTATGGTCAGCACAATCTGTGCCACATAGTTTACATCAAATAAATGTTCATTTCTACAGTAAGATAATTTTTGTAGCTAGTAGTTATTGTTGTTAGGTACTGTTGAGTTGGGTCCAACTCAAGATCGTAGTGACCCTTAGCACGTTTTCAATGGCTGATTTGGGATCATTTGAGAGTGGACTTTCACATACTTCTCCCATTTTTGCAGTGCTGGGGATTCAGTCTGGGTTCTCAGAGAGTCCAGACCAGAGGTTCTACTAACTGAGCTAAACCCCAGCCTATAGCTAGCCATTGTTTTTGTTAGGTGTCGTAGAGTCATTATCCAACTCACAGAGATCCTACATACAACAGACCAAACCCTATTTGCAGTGCTTCTCTGCTAATCATAGGGTTTTCAATGGCTGTCTTTTGGGAGTGGGTTGCCAGATCCTTCTCCCAGCACCTGGTTTTCGCAGGTGGTCTCTCCCATCCAAGTACTAACCAGGCCTGACACTGCTTAGCTTCCAAGATCTGACAGAATGTGATCCAACAGTGCTATGGCTGCAGGCTAGCTAGCAGCAGTAACATATAAATAGATAAATAGGAAGAGAAAAACAATCATCAAGTAAATGAAGCAAAGCAAACAATATTTAAATATTTAAAACCTTATAGATGACTAACATTACTTGGAAGAAAAATACATCAGCTCCTCTGGTGAGTAGCTGGGGTAAGACTTTAGACTCGCATTTCTAACTCAAGGACTTGTATCCCTGGAAAACATGTCGGTTAGTACTTCTACTCCTAATAGCTTAGCTAGAATATTCCATTTTATGGATATGCTTAAACTGTGGGATTGTTCCTGGAATGGACTTTTCTTTAAAATCTGGGAATGAACTGATTGCTCCCAGAGGATGTCATCTGAAATGAAGACCTGAGGCTCTGCCATGCAACACTTATGATCTCTTAGGCCAAAAAAAAAAACCCAGAGCACCCAGCCAAGTACATTCTCCTCTGGCCTCTGTTTGCTTCTCCAGGGAAATTTAAGCAATAGTTCTGAATCATTTACATTTAATTTTCCTTTGCCACACACACCATTTATCATCCTAGAAGGCATTGAAGTTTCTATACAAACTCTTCGGTCTCAAGGACTCTGTGTCATTTGTTTCCTTGAATGGCTGAGAGCCATTCAAGGAACTATTTGGAGAATTCATTAATTAGTTCCTCATAATACTGTAAACACTAGTATACGTCTCTTATTAATGCTATTGCTTGCCTATATCACAAGGAAAGTGGATTGCTTTCCTTGTGGAATGTGAAAGGTCTCAATCAGAAATGAATGTAGTAGATTAATGGCTATGGTCAGAGTAGATTGTCCAAACACCTATTTTTTTGTTTTACAATTGTCTTACATTTACACTAATTTTCCAAATAAACTTGAATGAGTTAATTTCTGAATCAAGCATAAAAAACTGCTCCCAGAAAGACCTAGTCTCCTTAAAAATAATTAAAATAGATCAAAACAAAACAAAACATCATTCCTACATGATACTACCTTAATAGTCATTTCTCCAACGTCCACTCCCTCACCACCCCCACTCTTAATGACATCAACAAAGCCTTTGTGACCTTTATTCCTGCCATGGGTTTTTTGTATTAGTTTGTTTTGTTTTATTTTTTGAATTTTAACTACTCTGGGAGAACTTCTGGAGTCTTCCTCACATGGCAGAAGATGGTCTCCATGGGACTTCAGTGACACATGTAACCATGTCATCCTGTTTGATATCCACTCCCTAGGGCATGCACTTTCAGACATTGGTATAGATTTAAATTATCATTGGGGAAAGGGAAAAAAACTGATTCACCCAAAAAGATTTAGTAAGGACACAACAGAATTACAACTTCATTTTCAAAATTAAGTTAACTGCGAACTTCCTCTCCTAAACAAATAGAGGTTTCTGATAATCATGGGCATCATGTGGCATTAATAGTTTGGCATCATTTCAGTATGTCATGTGTGTCCAGGTGCTTAGTACTAAGCTGCTAGTATGAATTCTAAAGGTAAGTAAACTATGCAGTGCTAGTCATAAAAAAATATACATTTAATTGGGAAGACAAAGAGTAAATAAAACTTTTTAAATTATTGAAAATAGACATTTTTAGCCCTTAAGTAGTCTCATCAACTTAATTGGTAGATATTGGTTCATGGGGTCATCCAAGACCACAAAACAAAATCCCTTTTATTATTTAAGATAGTTTTAATTTTTAATTACATTTTATATTAACTAAAACACCTCTCAGAAGTTACTAGTGTAATATTTATACGTGTAAAAATAATTATCAGAACATTAAAAAATTTTGAAGGTACTTAAAAATTCTAATTGGTTTTAAAAGCTACAATAAAACCAAACAAAACTAACAAAAATTCTCTTCTCATTTTATAATGCAGAGAACCTAAAAATGATCAAAATCAACTATTTTCATGAGATCAGTCATAAAAAGATGGAAAATGACATGCAACTATAATTGGTATAATTGGGTCATTTGTGACCCCACCAGATAGTTAGTTACCTAGGCTTAGGCAGGTACTGAGATTATAGAGAACAAGTTTGTATGACAATTAGGAATTTAAAAAACAAATAGTAAAATTTAACTTCTGGGATCTTTATTCACCCCATGATATTCATTAAGGGATAAGCAAAGAAAGATGTGATTGGGGTGGGAAAGTTTAAAGTGATAAGAAAAATAACACAGAAGTGCTAGGTGGCAAGTAGATAGGATTTGATTAAGTATATATGGAAAGACAAGTTGATGTCATTCCAGATGAAGAAAAACCAAGAGGAGGTTTCATTGGGTTGAAAGTTTCTGTAGTACACACACAGAAACATAGAGACTGACTAGATGGAAGTGGAATAGGATTAGGAGAGACGAGATGATGAGGTTTGAAGTGCTGTTACATTCCATACCCACCAGAACTCCATATTGAAGAGACAAATGCATATTGAAGGGACAAACAAAAAATAACTATATGAAACACAAAGAAACCAGCAAAACAAAGTTCATCTTAAGAAAACCAACTCTCTGAATTAAATAATTTCTAGTATAAAATTAGTGAAAGAAATCATAAAAATGATTTTGCCTCATAAAAATTTAAAACTAAAAAATGAAAAATGGTATAAATAAAAATAAAAGGCTAACCAAAGTGGAGAACTTACTTGATACAAATATAGCAAAATAACCCTAATACATAAAAATTATATAATATTCAATAAATATGAAAACTTAGTGATATAATAGGACTCAAATGAAATAAGACTAGCAAAGCACATAACAATTCCAAGAAGTTCAGTTGTCTAACAAAAGTGTGAAAAATATAAAACACTCATCTAATAATAAAAGCCATGCAATTTAAAAATATGATAGGATTTCCCAGCAGACTATATTGGGTAATAGGGGCTGGGATTTAGCTCAGTTGGTAGAGCACTATGCTGCAGTCTTTGAGGTCCTGAGTTCAATTCCCAGCACTGCAGAAATGGGAGAAGGACATGGCAATCCACTCCCAAGGCAATCTCAAAACAGTCATCCATTGAAAACCCTATGAGGGTTGCTATGAGTCTGATACCGACTCTACGGCAGCTAACAACAATATACTGGGTAATACCTACTACTGGATGGGATAAAATAAGCTTGAAAATCCTATAAATTTAGTAAATCCGGTGGTACAGTATTTCTGGAGAACCAATCATTCACTGTCTACCTACCTACCTACTTACCTATTTTGTTATTGTTTGGTGCCGTCAAGTTGAGTCTGACTCATAGCAACCCTGTACAACAGAATGAAATACTTTCAAAAAAACTCTTCTATGCTGGCATTATGTCAGTGTTTCTCTGCTATTGATAGTGTTTTCAATGTCTGTTTCATGAGTGGGATGCCAGGTCCCTCTCTCACCAAGATTTTGTTGTTGCTGTCAGGTGCTGTTGAGTTGTGTCTGACTCATAGGGTTTTCAAGGTCTGCTTTTTGGGAATTACCTCAGGAGTGGATTGCCACGTCCTTCTCCCATTTTTGTAGTGCTGGGAATCGAACCTCGGGCCTCAGAGACTACAGAGCGGTGTTCTACCAACTGAGCTAAATCCCAGCCCCTTGCCTACAATAAGCCTTTAATATATCCATTCTTGCATTCAAGAATTTTATCGTTGAGAACCTATCCTGACAAATGAATCAAGTACAAAAAAGGATCTGGTACAAAGATGTTCATCACTACAAATGTACAAATCTAGGAAAATTATTAAGTAAATTATAACATGCCCAAATTAAATCCACAAAATAATGGGTTTCATATGACTTTTTCATACATACATATAACATACTTTGATTACTTTGGTCATACTCACCCTCAATTCCTCCTGACTCTGCCCATCTGCCAATCCCCTTCCTCTTCTATAATATTCTCCCTTCTACTTTCATCTCTTAAGAAGTCTGGATTTGTGGACACTATTTTAAACATGTGAATATTATTTTGATAAAATAACTATGACAAATGTTGTGAAAGTGAAGGTTTAGAAGTCAGAGTACCTGGTTTTCGACTCTGGATTTGCCTCTTACAAATGTACCTAAGAACTACATGTTATGTAAAAACTGAATGTGGTATCTGCTTCCCATTCAATTTCTTCTATCTATGTTAAAGTCACCATCAACCTACCCACAGACCCAAGGCAGAACCCTGGATGTCACCCTCAATTTTTTAATTTCTATCATCTCTCAGGGAAAATTGGTCATTGCTGTCTGCCTTCAAAATATCTCTGCAATTTGTCACTATTATCATTTCAACAGTAGAATATTGGATCATTTCCAAAAAAAATTCTAAATACTTGAAATAGTCCTCAAATTGTTCTCTGACCTCAAGTTTATTTCAACAAAATCTCACTTGTAAATTTTGCCATAATTTTCTCTAAAAATAAAAAAAAAATCTGATTATAGCACTTTCCTGCTTAAGGCATTTTAACAGCTCTCTGTCAGAAGATTAAACTCAAAATGTGTATATTGGTAATAACACTTTTGATATTTTGGTCTGTATCATTTCAGCCTCATTGCTTTAAAGCCAATATGCTTTTCTTTATTTTCTATAATGCAAATGAATAATTTATATTAGGATTAATTTAAAAGGAGAGAAGAAATGTACTTATTTTACTGAATCCTTCCCAGATAGGGTTCAAAACCTTAGCATCTTCAGTTCTCAGATCATTCAAACTGTAAGTTATGATGCACTAAATGGTCATTAGATCAATGTATTGGTTCATAGCATCATATATATATATATATATATATATATATATATATATAATCAGAAACTATTGGTTATTGCCTCTAGCTAGGGTAAATATTGCTTTATGAAACTTTTGTTTTAGTTATACATGAGTGGCATTCAAAAATAATTTGAAAGTCATTGCTCTGTTTTGAATTCTTTGGTATTTGCAAATAAGTGTATCATCGCCTATAGGTCTTTGTGTCTGTTCATTTGTCTATTTCATCTACTGTGTTGTGTAAGACAGTAAGAAATACTCATTTTCATACCACTGAATATAAATACATCTGAAAATACACTTAGCATAGAATGCCTTCAATGTGTGTTCAGTAAAAGTGCACAAGCAGGTGGCATGCCATTTTACTAGCTTAGTCACTAGGGAATCAATCTTAGATGCTCATCCAGAGGCATGTGGCTCCAGAAGGGGGCTAATGACAGCTTTATTTGTTCCTCCTAAAAGTTGATCCCAAAGCATGGACCAGGGAGACAGGTTTATTCCAAGACGTTAGAACATTATTTAATTTGTCAACTCTAACCCTGAATTCTTATAGTAAATTTCCAAGATGTAATTCTGGCAAGTTTTAACATTTTGTATAGAAACTTCCTGAAAACATACTGTCATAACATCAGCGTAAGGCCAATAACAAACAGCAGGACCAAAGCATGAACTGGTGAGGCAGAGAAGAGGCGAGGAAAAAAAAAAACCAGCAGACTCACTGACCTCAGACCTCATAGCCACAAGAAGGGAATTCAGGGAGCTCAAACATCGACCCAAGTTCTATTTCTGGGTCATTGGGTCTCTGACACCTCCAACCAGACTTGAGGCCACCTCAGTGGTAGGACACAGTAAGTGAAATCAATCAGTCTCGTAATTGCATCAAGAGGAGGATGGGGGTATAATTATATTGCATATGTACAGCACGCACAGAATGCACAGCTCTAGCCTAGTCAGGTTCTTCAATGCCACTCAGGCTCCTCTCTGCAATTTGTGCTACTTGGATGTTGAATTTTCACCCTGTGCAGAGGGAAATATATATATAAACCTATTCACCAAAGCTTATATTCTTAGGAATAGTGTATTACTTGATGAGGTTTTATTTTACCATGACAAGATTCTACCCTTAGCTCCTGAAAAAAATCCTTTCTTCCTATGATGCTACACCAACTTCATGTGTCACCTGTTCCTTAAATAAATCCAAATAGTCTAACATAGAAATTTCTGATTTACTGTAGGATCAAAGTACAGTCTTCAGAAAACAATTTTATAATTTCATAGTGATATCACTATGGTTCAAACATGAGTTGATTTTTTTTCTTAATGAAGCTCTTTAACTTATAAATTCAGCAACACTAATTATTCCACTTAAGAAATAATTAGTGCCCCCTTCTTCCTTGTCTAATTAATAACTTGTATTCATGGTGTTAGGAAAGGTTACAAGTTGCTCTTTGTGAAACTTTTTAGAATTGATCTAAGTATGTTCCCTAATGGTAGGTCTATATCCTTAGAATAGCTCCTTTACATCTGGTAAGCATTACAATCATTTCCTTCAAATAGAAAAAGCCTCCAGGGGAATCTTCCATTTCTTCTCTGCTGTAAAATAGTCATACAACATTGGCCAGCCCCCTAAAAGGAGGTGAGAAAGAACTGGTAGAACCATTTCATATATCAGGTGCAAGAAACTATGCACATCATAGACCTGCACAATTTTGTATCTGGAATAAATCTCTCACATTGTTTCTATTTTACACAATTTAACAAGAGGAAACTAAAGGTGAAGGATAGTCTAGACCATTTCTAAATTCATATCAGATGTTCAGAGAAGTAGATGTCAAAGCCATGGTTACATATCAAAATCCAATGTTCGTTCATTGAATCAAAATGCCCATCTGGAATAACAATTAATGACTAATGTAAAATACAGAATTGAAGGATTTTTCTTTTCAGGGATTTCTGATAATTTAGCATTTTCCCCCTCATTGCTTAAGTGTTTGGGTACTATAATCTACACATTAAAGAGACCACTTGGTTCATTGGCCAGATAATATACTAGAGATCACCAAACTAGAAACTTAATTATATGTTTTCTTGTCGATTTGCTGGATAGTTTTGAATGACACCTCATTTATCTCAAATAATGGAAATGTTATTCACAGAGGGCATTCATAGAGGGATTCTATGATAAAGTGCCAGATTCTAAACTGCTTCAGATTTTAAAGCCCTTTTCCATCTACATTCTTCAAGGTTAGTCAGGATACCTAAAAGGAGAACAGAGTTCTCAGGGAGACTTACTTGCTGTGTTCTTCAACAATTTGAGGTGTGTACCCCTCCCAATTCTATCGCCAATCTATTTGTTCTTGGAGTAGAAGCACTAATGATCTGAGTACTTGTTACTTTCCAAACACTATGCAGACATTTTGTATGGACTAACAAATATAACCCCCAGACAAATTTAGGATATCCATGCTGTCATTGTTTTCATTTCATGGAAAGGAAAAGTAAATCTCAGAGAGGTTAAGTTGCTTGGTCAAAGATTCAGAACCAACCATGTCTGATTTGTCTCCCAAAACCTTGCTTCTCTCTAAAGTGTGATCAGCATCTAAGCCTACTCTACCCCCAAATCCTGCACAAACACACACACACACACACACACACACACACACACACACACACACACACACTCTCGCGCGCGCGCGCGCGCGCGCGCGCATAGCATTTAGCCACTGGGAATTATAATGCTAAAGGAAAACTTTATTGTTTATGCCTAAAGGAAAGCCTAAGAGCTTGAAAGTCAAGCACTGATCTCTCATACTTTTTTAAAAAATGGCCCCAAGAAATAAATATATGTCCCAAGATAATACTGGGACTTAGTAACTAACTGGAAATGAACTCTCGACTTTTAGTTAAGTACACTTTTCATATACCACAAGCTGTGGAAGAAAGATAATAAAAAATTATTGAAAAGACCTTTGGCTATCAGGAGATGAACTTTTTACAACTGGGAAAGTAAATTAAAGGGAAGGCCATTACTGCTAATAATAATTATAGCTGAAAACAGTCAATAACAAGCATGACAGTGGAGAGGAAAATGTGCAACAGCAGAACAAATTAAACACTTGGTCATAAGTGTTTTATACTAGTGAAATAATTTTATGGAAGACCATAGAGCTAACAAGGAGTGGAGCCAGAATTTAAAATAAGATCTTTTGGATGTCCAAGTTTCAACTCTGTCATTAAAAACCCTATGAATAGCAGAGATGCAATGACAATAGGGCCGGGTGCCGGGCATGGCACAGTGTCAGGGCATGTCTTGTTCTGCTGTACATAGGGTCTTCACTATGAGTCAGACCCGACTTGAAAGCACACAACAACAATAACTACTACACTGTAGTTTCTCACTGAAACCATTACTCAATGTGTGATTGAAAAAATAATCTGTGCTCCTGGAGCAAAGTATAAATTGTGTCTCAAATCAACCTAAGGATAAACTCAGACATAGTAGAGGATAAATGAGTTATATAAGTGTAGGAAGAATTTAAACAAACATCACATGTCCCTGGCACCTTGGAGAGAAGCTTTGCTATGCAATATTTGGTGGCAGTGATAATGAGACATGGGGTACTTTAAGCAATTAGATTCATGTTTCTGACATCAAATAAACAATTTTTGTGCATACATTTACTTTTCCTATAAGAGCATGTGCACAAAATTTAGCAAAAGTAAATTCAATATTCTTTTTGAGGGAAAGGATCTGATTATTTAGACAATGATGATACTGTTAACCTGATCATTTGTGAATTTATATGTTCTCAATTAGAGGGGCACTCAGTAAATACAAATATATTTTCTACTTGTTCCATGATAATACATCTTGTCTTGCAAACAAGTTTACAACTTCTTAGCTGTAGAGTCCATTGCATATATTTGTCTTATGTTAGTCAGAGTCCTATGTATAAAGTAGGTACTTATAAAGGCTTGTTGAATTAAAAGCTAAAGATACTTAGATTATGACATTAAGTCACTTTTCTGAAACTTTTTCCTGTAAAATTCTGGATTTTTTTCTTTTCATATAGTTTCTATGACTTAGATGGTTGCTTTGTAATGTTCTCAATTTCTAACTGATTTTAGTCAATTATTTCCATGGGATAATTATAAAAGTAAATGAGGACATTAGTCTTCCTAAATAAGCACAAATAGCTTATCTACTCTCCTAAATTAATCCAGAATACCTAGTTAAATTATTTCCTTTAAAAAAAATTATGGTTCCTGATTTGTAGTTTATGCAAAAGTCCAAAGGTAAGAATTCTCCCCCCCCCCCACTTCTGTACTGGTGGTTGAACCCAGGTCCTTGCACTTGCATGCTTTGCAAGTGCTGGACCACTGAGCTTCACACCCAGCACAATTTTTTTACTTTTTGAGATAGGGTCTCACTAAATTATGCAGACTTCCTCTCGTCTAGAACTTGCAATCCTCCTGGCTCTACAGAGTAGCTGGGATGACAGGCGTGCACCATTGAGCGAGCCAAATGTAAGAATTCTTAGGACAAAGTCCTGTGGAATTCTAGATAAATGGGGGTGAGGGGGAGGAAGAAAAGAAGAAAAAATGGCTTTGTAACTTGTGTCTTTATTTTGTTCTTTTTAGTTCTTGTGGATTCTGTAAGAAAAAGAATGACTCCTACAATGGGTGCAAAGCCTCTGTTTTCACTGTTATTGAAGGGACGAGGAAGGCTTGAATTGTGTCCTCATGGTTTAATATGAAAGGCAATAATACCTAAACGCCCGCCATTAAATTGCGGTTGCTACTCTGGCTTTGTTCAGAGGCTCACTAGTAGGAGAAAAAAATTACAATGTGACAGTTCATGGTCATTCTTAGAGAATCATGAGAAAAATTACTTAAGAGAATGTTAACCTGTAGAAGTCACATAAATAGACTCCTCTGATCACAAGCAGGCATACATTTTACTTGTCATCATTAAGAAAAGACAAACTGAGCATTTTTTTAAGTGGTCGATTAAAGTTTTGAATAAAAAGTGCCAAGGGTTGTAATGTATGCTGGTTCCTCTCTTTTGGAAAAATAATAATCTTAACAGCACAGGAACTGTTCATCAGCAGATAATTTAATTTCACATTGAGACCAATTAGAGAAGGGGGGAGAAGCTAATGTTAAGCACTTGTTTATAAAATTTCCATAAGTGAAATTGCTCACTCAAAAGCATTTCAATAACAGTTTGCTCTTTTCTCAAAAGGGTTTTATGTCTAAGGGCAGAGCATGTTCTATTTGCAACCGGTATGGAGAGAAACAAGGCAAGAAAGGGTAGTTTGAATCAGATGCAGTTGTTGCCGGTGGGGCTGATCTAACCACCTGAATACTCTCAACGTAGCTTAGATGTTTTGCATTAGCTTTATGCTGATCATTCCATTCCTTCATCCTTCCCTTCCTCAATTTACACTAATTTGCAGCTGTGAATGTTGTTTCACTTACTATTTTATTACTCCAATAAAATTTAACTGAGAATATGCTCTTTTATAGTATGTGCTATTTGCTGAAGGGGACAGAAAGATACATAATTAATTGAGGTGATAGATATAAAGTAGCCACAGTGGATATTCACTCAATGGTTGCCAAGAAAGCAAATGGATAAATAAGTAAATGACATAGAAGATGAAATGGGGAGCTCTCCCACTGGGAGTAATCACATGGACAAAAGCACAAAGATGATAAATGACTGTTGGAAAAGTTAGGGACTAAAAATATTTTAGCTTATTTTGAACACAGAATTTTGTCTATGGTAAGAACTCATCTATGACGAGTTCACAGAGTGAACTCGTGTGCATATGCACACACACAAAACCATCCTACTGAGAAATTCAAATCAATGCTACCCACTGTTGACCACACATGAGAAAACTTGGGAGACAAATGAAGCAATCCCTCCATTGTTCTCCAGTGGAATTTTAAATAATCTGCCTACATATTGGGTAGTACAACATTCTTAAGATGGTTTCATTTATTCATACTTATCACGATGGTGCCTGCAGCCAGAGTCCTGTGGCATCAGATCCCTACAGATCTCAGAAGCTAATCAGGGTCTGGCCTGGTTAGTACTTGGATGGGAGACCGTCTGGGAACACCATGTGGTGTAGGCTTGGGAGAAGGACCTGACAACCCACTCCCCCCCAAAAAATTAATCAGCCATTGAAAACCCTATGAATAGCAGAGAAGCACTGACAATAATGTTTTGCCTGTTCTGCATAGGGTTGCTATGAGTCAGACACGGACTCGATGGCATCTAACAAAAACAATGATCACCCGAGTGCTATATTCTGCATTTTTCAAGTGGAATATTTATAACATGCCATTGCACAGAAAGCACCAGAAACTGAGGACCTGGATGTTTTAAGATAAATATCAGATAAAGCATTAGATTATAATTTATAATCCAGAGATATTTTGTATGTAACTCCTTAGCCCAAGTCATTATCTTATAGATGAAGGAAAGGAAACCCAAGAGGAAACCCAAGACTTGCCCAAACTCAAAGCTCAAAGGCTAGTGTGCTCTCAAATCTCATCATCTAGACTAGAATACAGTGCTAGTTCCACATTTTCCTTGAAAGGGCTGGAAAACTTTCACTTTTCTCTAATGTTCTACAGCACTCACAGCCTTTACCATGTACCGCTCACATGGCACCTCAAAAGCCACATTGACCACATGAAATTTTCTGCAGGATGGCACTAGGATCTGGCCCTGTATCCAGAGGAACACAAGATTAACCCTCAGGATGTCTCCATTAGCTTGTAAATACACTGGCTTAGCCACTGACCTTTTTACCACCCTTTATTTTCCAGGAAAGCCTGGGTCGGTCCATTTCTGACCATTATAATTCCATTTAAAATTGTATGACAACACTTCTGTGCACAAACTTCCCAAAATCATATTCCAGATCAGAAAGAGAATGTCAAATGAGGCCTCAAGACTCCTATGATCCGTCCATTGAGAAATGACACTTTTGTGCTAAACATTCAGCAGCATGCAAGATTTGTTCTTGCAATCTTGTTTCTAAGGAATTATTTGAAATTTCATAATGAATGATAAAGATTAATTATATGATATGATTAGTGTCTCAGAAGAGCTAAACCAGGGCTAGATTTTTATTTCCTTATATTATTAATTTAAAAATATAGCACAGATTTGGTTTGCTAATTTCTTTAATCTTGGACATATCTGAAATGTGTGTCTTGTTGTTTCACCTTCCTTAAATTCTAAGTCCACTCATGCTTCTGCCCTCCTATGATCTGCTTTTCTACCTGCTGTCCTCATATGGTAAAAAAGTTCACAATCCTAAAGCTACTGCCTTGTGTTTTTTGTGTATGTAGAACTCAGAACCAGATAGAGCTAAAAATCTAGATTTATTTTTCATCAGGGTCCTAGCTCCTACTTCTGGAAAAAGGTAGCCAAGTACCACAACATGGATTAAAGACTGGGCAGGGAGTGTAGCTCAGTGGTCGAGTATTTGTCTAGCATGCCCAAGCCCCTCGGTTTAATCCCCAGCTCCATGGAAAGAAAGAAGCAAATAGGAACTTAAATGCCCAAAGGCTTTTTAGCTCTTTATCAACTTTTAATCTTGAGTGAAATTGTTCAAATCAGGGATGATCATGACATTTAGACCAATTCAAAGTCCCAGGTGACTAATAAGTCAATAAGAGAAAGAGAAGGGAAAATAAAAAGGAATACAACTCACTTGTGTCTGCCTTTCAACATTCCTTTTCTCATTCAAATCTTTTACCTGCTGGGTAAAAATAACATCTTAGGTAACAAGACTTTCTGAGTAGTACTCTTTCTAGACTACAGGAAAGGATTAGATCTAGCTCAAGAGTACTGGGTCCAGGAGAGTCTTAGCCTACTCAATCAAGAGAACTTTTTAAGCCTGGCTCAAAGTTGACATGACACTATTGTCTGGTTTATGCATTTTGTTTGTTTGATTACACTACAGAAAAATCACTAGTTTCCTTGGTTTCAAAAGATAAATGCCAGCAGTCCTAATTTTGACCTTGTTTTTATTCTTAGGTCCCTCTCTGTGTCTTGTCCCTTTCATGCATGATGCTTTACTAAGATGCATGGCTATATACAGCATGTAACCCAATTTAGTTCAAGTACACATGTCATGAGTATCTAGTTCATTCCAAATACTCCTAGACATCAAGGTGGACATACAGTGAACTAAATATGATATCTGTCCTAAGGAGCTTCTGGGGGTCTAAAGCAAAAGTCCAACAAGTTTTAGCTTTCATTGTGAAGAAGGAAGAGAGTGCAATAATGAATACTCCAAGCATATTCACTCTTTGTAGGTTCTATTCAGGAAACTCTACAGGCATCTAAAGATGATCTAAATGTGAGACAATCAAATGCACCTGAATCATACAGAGGATTAGTTCCTTATTGCAAAAGCCTATCACCTATATGAGGCAAGAGAGAAAGTCTGAGAGTAATTAAAGAGTAATTAGGATGTTAGCATCACTGAGCCTGCAAAATCCAAGACTGAAAGGGGGTACTGATTGAGGCCATTATTTTTTGCTTTCCTTAAAAGCACAGAAGAAAAAGAGCACTGGAATAGGAGTTGAATCATGAAGCAAGATCTAATTTTTGATGAGTGCATCATAGAAGAAACACAATTTCTAAAATACAGCCAAATTTCCACTGAAGAAGCCAACAGGTAGTTGTATATAGTCATTACTGTGTTTCCAACCGTACTACTTTTAGTAATATATAGTGGAAAAGTGCCATTGAAAACCCTATGAGGGTCACTATGAGTTGGATACCAACTTGACAGCACCTAACGACAACAACAAGTGGAAAAGTTACAGTTGTGTGGACACTGTTTATGAAGAACCCTCAAATGTAGAATAGCATAGAATATAGGGACCTTGAGGCCTGCATTGTTCTCATATTTGTTACAGAACATCACAAGATTGTTGGTTCTCTACAGCAGTTCATTGTTTGTATTAAGGGTCATACTTTGGGGGGAAGGTGTGGATTTTTGAAAACCTATTGGCCACTAGGCTGCCTAACTTCACCCCCTGAGCCAGGTTGTTGCATATATGGAATTCATTATTAACCACCTTTTCATTACTATAATGAAATATCTGAGTTAAGCTACTTTATTTTTTAAAAAGAAGTTTAGTTAGCTCACAGTTTTGGAGGCTGGAAGTCCAAACAGGATGGTGCAGGCTATCAAAAGATACCCCTCTGCAGTGTCAAACCATAGCAGGAGTCCTTGTGTATTCCTGTGTGTCTGGGCTTGCTCTCCTTCTCCTTATAAAGTCACCAGGATTTAATCATGGGGAGGATCCACCCTAATGATCTTAATGACGTCACAAAGGCCTCACCTTTAAACACTAGGGTTGGATTAAGTTTCTACCTTCTTAATACTATTAACATAATGCTCTGGGGATTAAACTCCTCCATGAGAACAAACCAGATGCAAACCACAGCAATTCATATATCTTCTCCTAATAAACTCTTCCTCTGGCTCTGTTTACATTTTTTAAACTCTCTCTCTGAAAAACAAGCCTCAGCTGTTGGAGAACTGGGTCATTGATTATAAGCCACAGGTGTGTTGTCAACACAATCAAACCTGGAGTGGGAATAGAGGCTCCTGCATCTCTAACAAGATAATGGTGCTAAGTACAGGTTTTTAGCAAAATGCACTGCATCTCTCACACAAACAACAAATTGCTTCCAATGGCTGCCTCTTCTTTTATCATTTCAGCTTTTTGTCATCCCATCCTCTAAGTGATCCCAAAGCTGCCCTGAGCTATACAAATTAAATTCAGTGCATGTGCAGCAGCTACGATGTTTCTTGGTTTCTATACTCATAAAACACTATGATGTTTAAACCAGTAGTTGAGAAGGGGGGGGCGAGAGGGAATAGATGGAGTAAGCACATTCATATCTAGGATTATATTTGTGGTTGTTGTTAGCTGCTGTAGAGTAGGGTCCAACTCATAGTGACCCTATATACAATAGAATGAAATACTCCACAACACTGTGCTACGCATGGCACTGTCAGTGCTTGTTACTATTTATAGAGTTTTCAATGGCTGTTTTAGGATTGTTTCAAGGGTGGGTTTCCAGGTCCTTGTCCAATTTTTGTGGTGCTAGAGACCAAACCTGGGGCTTCAGAGAGTGCAGAGAAGCATTCTATTGACTGAGCTAAGCCGTAGCCCCATGGTCATACTTCTTCATAACTTAATTGTATAAGTACGTCGTGTTTCATATTAGTGTTGATAAATGCCAAAAAATAAAACTGTGGTGTCCATATTTATATGCCTGCAACCATACCACTGTGGCATCCAATCCCATCAGATCTTGGAAGCTAAGCAGGGTCGGGCCTGGTTAGTTCTTGGATGGGAGACTGCCTGGGAACACCAGGTGCTGTAGGCTTAGGAGAAGGACCTGGCAACCCACTCCCAAAAAACAATTAGCCATTGAAAACCCTATGAATAGCAGGGAAGCACTGACAATAGTGTTTTGCCTGTTTTATATTGTGTAGATGTAAGTCAGACACCAACTCAATGGCATCTAACAACAACAATATCTGTATATCCAGAAATGCATATTCATGGCTCACCACCATATAATAAGTGTATATAAACTCATAAAATATAGTTATAAAATATTTCTAATATCCATATTAATAGTTACTATCAACACCAAATGTCAAAAATGGACATCCATCCACCAGCACCACCCATTATAAAGGAAGAACCTCCAAGAACAGGTGAGACTAGAGTGCTGCTTTAGTTGCCCAGCCATGAATGGACTCTCCAATGACAGATTGTCTTTTACAAGAGTGAACTCCCCCACACCTAATTGGCACTATCCAACTTCATAACTAAGCTCAAAGAGATTTCTTCAGCACCATGTCTAAGCACTGAGCCTAGTACTATGGAAAAGTTACTTTCTAGGATAGAAAGGCAGTTCAACATGAAATTTGTCCTGCTAGATAAATTAGTGGGGTTGGGATTTAGCTCAGTTAGTAGAATGCTGCTCTGCACTCTCTGAGGCCCTCAGTTTGACCCCAGCACCACAAAACCCAGGAGAAGGATGTGGCAGACCACTCCTGAAGCGATCCTGAAACAATAAGCCATTGAAAACCATGTGAGGGTCACTCTGAGTTGTACCTGACTTGATGGTACCTAACAACAAGAAAATCAATTAGTCTGCTACATAACAAGCTCTTTTCATGGTTGGAACCAAAAGAAGAGGATGTTACTAAAGTATTGCTCAGCTCAGTACTCACTGGTTAGGGGCCTGTGAACTTATGTGAAGTATTTTGTGAGTTTTCCATTCCTTTGTGCAGAATGTACTAAAATGAAAAAAAAAATCTCAAATTTGTAGCTGGTCATAAGGAGGACATGTGATTAGAGAGGGAAACAAAGCAACTGAGGGCCTTCAGGGCATGCCTTCTCTGTCTGAAAAGTATTGCCTGTCCACACTGAGGAGGGGAGTAGGCTCATCTAAGAGATGCACCTAGGGTACAATGTTTAAGAAGGCATTTCCCTCTAGGTCCTGAAATTCCTTCAGGTCCAAAATATTACACCCAGGAAGCTAGTACAAAGCACAGAGAAACTTGTTAGACTCCTCCAAACAGTCCCTTTCAGAGCAATCCAACTTCCTTGTGATTCCATGATAAATGAACTGGATGCATTTCCATGCCCAGCCAGATAACAAGAGGGGAGCCAGTAGGGGAAGGTCTACTTAGGAAGCCATCTTCCTGGGGCTGCTAACCAACTATAAAAAATTGAGAAGGTATAAAGGGCAAGCAGAAATGAAATAGCAATTAAAGAATCCTTCTCTTTCTCAAAGCTCTTAGCAACCATTAACTAATTAAAGTTCTCATAAAAAATTAGAGTTATATTTTAGGAGGTATCAAGGACTCTTCCTCACTTAAACATATAAAATATAAATTATGGCTGGAGTATCTAATAAAAGTTGTACAAATTAAGTACTGCTTTAAGTATCTTTAAGCTAGAGGAAGAAACTCTTATTACCATTTTGGAATTGCCCAAATCCTACTCCTTTATTCATTCATATGCAGGAACATGTACAAATTGCTTGGCATATAAGTTTTGCTGTAACTGCTGGACATATAAAAATAAATAAGTTAAAATACCTTGTCAAGTGTTTATATTCTAGTGGGACAAACAATAACTCATCAAAGACATGGTCCCTTTAAAACTGCCAATGTTCTCTCTAGTACCCTAAGGAAGTGGCAACCAGTGAGAGAGTGACCAAGCCCTAGATAAAGTTCCTTTTGTAACAGGATTTATATTTTAATAAAACTATTCTATTGACTAAGGAATTATCACTTCCCACTAAACTTTGGAATGTTCTCCGTACTTATCAGATCATGTTCTATTATTCCCTGATATAGTTGTTCCAAATAGTGGTTTTTGTGCAGAAATCTTAACACAATCAGTGGTTCCCTGTTCCCTTACCTCTTTCTTCCATCTGTTCTTCTCTTCCCCACCAGAGAGCCATTTTCAAAATGGTCAAACAACTACCCTTCCTTTTTTGTGTTTTTCTTAAATTATTCTTCCTCTTATTGCTTCTTAAGTTAATTTCTAGTTTTAATCCTGTCCATTACATTTTGAATTTTGAGTTTTTACATTTTGGGAGTATTTGCTCTTCCAAAATTAGCTCAACATCTTTGGATAAAATGAAGAAATTGAAGTCAGATTCTCTTAGCACCAAAGTCCTATGATCCCACAATCCCAAACACAGTCAGACTGACTCTAATGAAGTTATCTGACACACGTACATCACAGAGAATCTTTGTATCTACACTGGTGATCATACTCAAAGGTCACTTGGTTGTATAGTCATGGGTGGCCAATTCTGTAAAGCCTCATGCAGGAAGGTTGACCGAAATAGCACCAAATTTAGGTTATCACTCCTGCACTGACATTTTGTTACAAATCTTTTCATCACATTTTTTTGACATTGGCAATTAAAGATAAACATGACTTAACAAGAAGAGAAAGAAAGGTCTCAAGCCTATGCCCTGGTAATTTTCGGCATCTGCAAAGTATGTGGTATCTTTGTTGACACTTTATAGAAATGACACCCAGGACTGCCTGCTGTGATTACTCATCATCCGTTTTCTCTCTGTTCCTTCTCATATGTACACTCAGCACAAGTGGTAAGAATGTACACTCCTTTTGGACTCTATTCAGTCATTTCCAGACTACTCATGATCAGATCTTCAGGGGAAAAGTCCAACTATTGAATAATCCTTAGGAGGATGTTGGTTGGGGAGGAATAGTCCCTCCAATCCAAAAAAAAGAATGATAGAAGTTGAATTTAAGCAGAATCTGGAAGGATCTAAAGCACTTTCTTATGGCGGTGTGACTTCTTTAAAAATCATTTTATTTGTTTATTAGGGACAGGGATATAAATATGTGTGTGATTTGACATGGGAGAGTTATTTTATTGATCTACCAATTTTTCTTTTACTTTGATTTACATTGCTTTATTTATATTAATAACTTCCCTTTTTGACTTATTACTTTTTTAACAGACACATAATAATTTTTATATATTTATGGGGTACAGAGTAACATTTCAACACATTATACAATGTGTAATGATCAGTTCAGGGTAGTTGGCATATCTGTCACCTCAGACATATGTCATTTTTCTGTGTTTAGAACATTAAAAACTCTACTAGCTATATTCAATTAATTACTGACATTACAAACATTAGAAGTTATTCCTCCTATCCATCTGCAACTCTGTATCCATTAACCATCCTCTCTCCCGTCCTCCCACCCCAACATCTTTCCCAGGTTCTGATAACTGCTATTCTGTTCTTTACATTGACATCAACTTTGTCACAGTTTTTAAGAAAGTAGATTCCCCTTTGCTATCATCAAATTCATCCTGGAAAGGGCAAGGAATTTCCATCTCAGTTTTTCATATGTGTAAATTGCATGAACTACCTTTGCAACCTGACCAGAAAGACTTATTCTCAACTTCTGCAAAGATATTCCATATGGTCAGGAATAGTCTTCTTTGAACTGGATCCTTTCCACTACCTCAGACGTCAACAACAATTATTTTTTATTCACATTATGATACATATTTTTCTCTGCCCATTATAAAGAATATTTCATGTGACCCTCATTCCCACCCTTCCACATAGACAAGACTAACAGTCTTAGTTTCATTTTGCAAGTTGTAATATCTCAGAAATATGGTGTGTAGGTCTAGGGAGGTGCCAAGATATGAAAAGAGCCTAGAGGTTTTTTTTTTCTCCTCTTCTACACGGCCTTCCAGAGAGAGTACAGCTAAAAGCTTCAGAGAAGGAATATCTTCACTTTGTATATAGTCTAATTTTTAAGCAACTTAGTTACCATATCAAAAACTATACAAAAAACATCATCAACACTGTTCAAGCCTTATGTGTAAGCCTAAGCAACTCTGGCTTGATAATACAGTACTTTCTCAGCACCTGATCAGTGAGCCACTTATGTGTGAAAGATCAATTTTTTCTGTGGGACAACACACAGGGAACTAAGGTTACAGGTTGAACCTTGTCACCTTTTTCTCTGGGTGGAGAGAGGAACCACTTATGTCACTGAAGGCATGCCTTGTGGTTACAAATTCATTTATCTTCTTCCTACCCATCCATATACCTCAAATGACCATATACCTCAAAGGTGCCTAAACAACTACTTATCAATTCTAAATTGAAAGAAATAAAGGTCAACTCTATGGTTTTAAGGACATATCCATGAAGAGCAAAGAAATAGGGATAAGTAGTTCAAGATACTCAAAATTAATTTTATAAATTAAACAGATTGTACTTTATGATTCTCATTAAAGCAGTAGTGTGCTATATTCTGTGTGTGTGTGTGTGTGTGTGTGTGTGTGTGTGGTGTATCTGTGTGTGTGTTAGTTTTCTCCATCATTGTGATCAAATACCTGAACAAAACAATTTGAAGGAGGTAAGATTCATTTGAGCTCATGATTTCAGATGTTTCCATCCATCATAGTTGGGAAGGCATGGTAAAGTGGAGGAGTTCACATCCTGGTGGCCAGGAAGCAGAGAGAAAGAATGGCAGCAGATATAACCTTCAAAGGTAGGCCACAGTGAACTACTTCCTCCATCTAGGCCCCACCTCCTAAAGTTTCCACTATATCTCAAAATATTACCACCAGCTGGGGATCAAGCATATCACATATTAGCCTATGGGAGACACTTTACATTCAAGCCATAACAGTATGTGTGTATATGTATGTGTGTGTGTGTGTGTGTGTGTGTGTGTGTGTGTGTGTGTGTGTAAAGCCTAGCCATATGGTATACAGCTTCATAAACTGCCATTCATTCTTTTCCTCTGCCTCCAGTTAAGAGCAGAGTTAACCTTATCTCACATAGCCAGGTCTTTCTGACTGGAAAAAGTCTGAAAACTGCAAAGTTCACCTAACTCTTTGCTTATTAGTGAGTTCACAGATGTCACCATCTACACTGAAAAAAAATCTTTCAAAGAAAAAGGAGTCAAGAGAACAGGAACAAAGCCTGTGTGATCAATACCTCTGTGACTCCAAGCAGCATGGAAAGACCTCTGTAGGAGGAAGACCTGTAATTCCCAGAGTACACCATCACACTTGCATCACACATTCATTGGTATTGAGCCAAGAAATTAAAAATAAAGATTAGTTCTGCTCAGAAGAATCAATAGATAACAGAACAGCATGACAACAGGGTTTGAGGCAGTTTTCCAGAAAAGATGAGCTTGGATCACATCTCACAGGTCTCCTCCAAAAAGGAGACCCTATTACTGTATAATATTAATATTTTAAACAGAAAAGTTTAGAGGAGGAAAATCAGAAGTCAAAATGGCAGACTGAACACATGCCAAAGTCTCTCCCACTCCATATACCTAAAAACGGTAGACACTACGATGAGGGTGAAAATGTGGAAAATGGAAGCAATGCACAGGTTTGGAAGAGGATATATTCTGAGAATAACAATTCAATGAAGTGACACTTTAAGTTCTAGGCACATATTTGGGAGCCAGAAATGAGAGTCTAGAACTAGGTTTGGTAGACTATGTTCCCCAGCTATATTCAGACTATTTTTGTCAAAGATGTTTTGTTGCAATACAGCCACCATTTCATTTACATATTGTCTGTAGTTGCTTTATGCTATGGTGGCAGAGTTGGGTAGTTAATACATAGATTATGTAGCCCTCAAATCCTGAAATATTAACAATATTAACTATCTTAACCTTTATAGCATAAATGCTTAGGCATTGGATTTGCTAAGCCAGCCTGAGACAGACCAGTGACTCCTGATATACAGCAATGCCATAAGTGCTGAAAAATTTGCCCTGACTCAGAGAATAACATCTGATAACAGTGGGAAAACACAACTTATTTGGAACTCAATTTAGAATCATGCTCCTGAATTGCTCCACTCCATTCAGTTTTCCCGTAATCTCTCCATAACAGTATGTTCTTCATTGGTCCCTTTAACTATAAATCAAGCCCAAGAAATCCTCATTTGAACTTCCAATATCCCCATATCTGAATGTTTTAAGTTAGAGAAGAAACTCCTTTCATTTCAGAGACATTAATATGATTTTAATTAGACTTTTATTCATTTAATAAGTAGTGTGCTCGTTCATCTTTTTTACTAAACAGTAATCAGAGAACTTGTCTGTTCCCACTGCCATAACCTTCTTGCCTCTATACTTGATAAATGAGTGAGTTAGTTAATGGAATACAACAATGCAAACTACCTCAGAGTCAACCCCTGCTGTAAAGAATAAAATGCATAACTGACTTTTGCACAACACTCCTCTTCCAAGCATTCAAGTTTTGAATATCACTGTCTCATTAACCTTCTCAAGACCAGAAAGCAAGAAAAGTGACAAGGGAACAAGTTTAAACATATCACATGTGATAGTGAATTAACTTGTAGATATTTTCCAATCCAATATTTTAAAACAAGTGCTATATTTTTCCTTAAAATGTACTAGATTCATCCATAATTCATGGAGTTTGTAAACATGATTTACTTCTTCTGAACTATCTACCTCTCTATGGTAGTCCAATTTGAAATAAAAGACATAATCCTCCAACATAAGTCTCTTAAGAATAGAGGAAGTAGAATACTAAGTTAAAAGGGCAAAAGACTCTTTTAGTCTCACAACCAATTATCACTGTTCATCAAAGACAACAGTCACTGCGTCAGTTCGTCCAGCCCTTCACTGTTCTCTAGACTAGCCCTTTTTATCCCACCTCCACTCTTATGAAAGCTAAGGAGGACATGCTTGCAGCAATAGCACTGTGGCATCCCATCCTGCCAGATCTCGGAAGCTAAGCAGGGTTGGGCCTCGTTAGTACTAAGATGGGAGACCACCTGGGAACTCTATGTGCTGTAGGCTTAGAAGAAGGACTCAGCAACTCACTCCCAAAAAATAATCAGCCATTGAAAACCCTATGAATAGCAGAAAAGCAATGACAATAGTGTTTTGCCTATTGTACATAGGTTCACTATGAGTTGGACACTGACTTGACAGCACCTACCAACAACAACCAAAAAAAAAAAAAAAAAAAGAGGGCATAATCAGTATCAGTGAATCAATGGTAGGTAGAAAGAGTAAAACAGAAAATTCTAGAATAAATGATAACAGTAAATCAAAAGTAAAGAGAGAAGCACAATAAGGCTATGAGCTCCAGTCAATAGTGATCTCAAGGAGGAAGCTGGAGAGTCTTTGAAAGGAATGTTATATACGGGACTTTTTTTCCTTGCCAGAAAGTAAAACTAATTGATTTACAAGTTCCTTCTCAATTTTTACATCTTCAAACTATGTTCACAATAGATTTTTTTTTAGTTATACAAGTATGTATAGTATATTTACCATTACCTGAAGACATATATATATATATATATACACATACGTATACATATATATGTATATATGTATATATATGTGTATATATATATACACATATATATGTATACATATGTGTATATATATATTACTAATAATAGTAATTCACTTTAGGTCATTTAATAATGAATGATTTTATATTTTTTTTCTATTTACCTATTTTACTGCTTTCTTCCTTGAATATGATTACCTTGGTCAATAAGGTAAAAACCAATAAAAGCTTTAAAAACCCTTATAGAAATCATAGATCCAATCACTACATGTTACACAATTTATTCTATCAATACTTTTTGCATTACAGGACAGTTGGTGTTATTTCCACAGAACAGAGACATCACCCATGGATGAAATTTAAACATTAACAATCGAGTGGAGACTCAGATCTCCAGGTGGCCTCACCTTTCCTTGGACTTGTAGTTTCCACTGGCATCCATGAAAGGAAGACTCATAGAACATCCATGTGCTCATGTGTTAGTATTGAGGCCAGCAAAGCACAGGAGGAGCCTGAGGCCACTGGGATTCAGTATATAGGAAAGCCATGTTGGTCATTTGAGCTGGCTGACTAAGAGACTCGAGGGTATCACTGTGCTCCAGGATAAGGTGAGGGTACAGGTGCAACTGGCCCTCCAAAACCACTAGGAAAGAAGCAAATGTTGATACCTTAGAACAAGACTCGGGAACTGATTGGCATAAACACTCACCAATCAGAATGGAGGGGATAAATCACATTGGGAAGCCCCAGGCAGCAAATATTTACCAAATTGTAGTTAATACTTGATAATTTTAACAATGAACATCCACAATGCCACCTGTTGGCTGAATACTAACAACAGTATTTAATTTGCTCAATTCACCAGTAGAGCCTATAAGCTGACATAAACTCTTTTCCTCTGCCTTTAGTCTGCTAAACAGCAGACTAAACAGCAGGGTCTTTCTTAGTGGAAAAGTTCTAAAAACTATAAAATTCACATAACTATTTGCTTCTGTTCTGTGTCTTCATCAATGGCTGTTATGTCTCCTGGCTCTAGAAACTGTACCTGGAAACTGTACCTTTGCCTGACAAATATCCCTAGTGATAGAGACTTCTGAGTCAAAAAAAGACCTGGCTAGAAGCAATGAGGGTCTCGCATCCAAGTGGTAAGTACAGTGCATCTTTTAAGAAGGGAAATTGTGCTTTTCTCTTTATAGGCTGTGTATTTTGAGGGAAAGGTAAAATGAGGAATTTTGAAGGGTAGCCTCAGGAACCTCACTGCCACTTTCATGTTCATATTTAAAAATATGAGTCCTAGAAATAGAAACAGAACCAATTGATTATCTAATTGCATTAATTAGTCTGAGGTGAACCTGTTCTGAATAAAGATTTTGTGATGAGATCTGAGTTTCCTATCAGGCTGACAACCACCAAATACATCCCTGGAAAGGTGTCTATAGTGCAGCCTATGTGAATAAATGCTCTATTGGTTTATGTAGGGGGCTAAAAAAACAAAAAGAAGTTTTGTTTGATTCCACCCCCATTTTCCACTGGCTCATACCAAGAATAAGAAAAAGAGATTCAGCTTTTCTTCTTTAATATTTGATAATATTACAAAG
This sequence comes from Pedetes capensis, assembly GCA_007922755.1. NCBI lineage: Eukaryota > Metazoa > Chordata > Mammalia > Rodentia > Pedetidae > Pedetes > Pedetes capensis. Next base: position 84,837 of record VMDO01004894.1, read on the forward strand.
CTCCATTTCCCTTTTAGGTTCCTCTGATGTTCATGGTTTGAAGGGTTAACACACAACCCAAATCAGAAAGTCACGCATAGATTTTTAGAAGATGAGAGAAAAAAGATAAAAACTATAGATTAAAAGAGAAAATCCATTATGGGATTCAAATGTCTTTTGTAACTCTCTCTAGCCTCCACGTGGGAGCACATGAAGGTTTACTTGATGGAAATTGGAAAGTTCCTCCTTTTATCCCTGATATTGTTTCCAACTGTATAACCAATCAATGCTTGGAATTAAAGCATAGAAACATGAGATATGTGACATGTTGGCATAAACTTCGGAAATAAATTGACTGCTTATCAAGGGTGATGACTAACAACTCCTGGTGGGAAACACTTACCATCAAACCTGGATCTATGGGTAAGAGGAGCTAACATTACTTATGACCATCATTCACCTATTTGTAGGAATATCCAGGTATCTATAGATGGGGCTTCTATCCTTGAAGAAAGGAGCTCAGAGGCTGGTCTAACATTCCAGCACATGAGCTGTCACTTGACCTTTCCAAACTGAAACAGATTAGCTGCAGTTAGGGAAGGTTTTCAAAATCAAAATGCCACACACAGCCAGGGGCATGCTTCTTTATTCAATCAAGAGTGTAATTACATCATTTCTGGAAGGAAAGCATTGTCATCACTAAATAGTCAAACTACACACTTGGACCACTTCAAGGCCTAAACCTTTTAGAAAGTGGACAAGTCAATGAAAATATGCCCAAATCCATTATTTATAGAAAGTTCAGCTCTGATTCATTAAAAAGAAAATTCAGTGCCTTCTACTTTTAACATTCATCAGCTTCGCAGGTCAAGTCAGTGGTATGTCAGTAGGTAAGATATGATTTCTCCTCCCCGCTAACATTTCCACCATAAACCAGAGACAAAATTTCATTAAACTGAAGTTTAAAATAATATATTTCACTACAATAATAAAACCTTAAGACTGCTTTAAAAATTAGAGATCCAAGTTCCAGTTGGAAACTACATTTCCCAGGAAATGATTCACTTATGTAATTTACAATGTTCTAGACAATATTTGTATTCATCTAATTCATTTTGACACTGGGTCTACAATGGGAATACAGTGAACCAAAAAGGAACCAAGGATTGGATAAGGAGAAGTTCAATTATAATGAACTCAAATTTCTTTTTAACACATCTCAATTTATCTCTCATCCCCACTTCATTGCCTAATAACTTTAGGCAAATGTTTCAACTCAATTTTGTTTGCCCCTTTATTGGCTAGTTTCCAATAAGAAAAAATTAAGGTGTCATGGGGGAAAATAGATAACTCAAATGTACTAAGAGAAGAAATGTTTTTGATGGTTGAAACTCTCTTTGATAAAAATTTGGGAGAAATGAAGACTTAATGGCATAACATATTCTCTTTCTGGGAAGTTATCATAAAAGAAAAGTCCAACACACATTTATTTCCATTTACATTCTAAGGTGAAAGAATCAATCATTTCCTTGGTGTTTTCTATACTATTATATCACTCTAATAATCAGCCACTAACTGAGGGACTGGAATAAAGAAAAGCTATGCTTAGTCACGAACATTAGTCATGTTCTTTGTGCACATCATAGTTTAGTTGAGGAGAGATTTTATGTGTAAAATCACATCAAACCATTTTGGAATTGGAGGTGTAATTCTTCAGGCCAGTGTGGATTTAAGTACCTTGGAACTTGAGAAGTATAGCAAAGAGCATGGGGTGTGACTTTAAGAGGATGGATGTGAGCTAGCCCTTGGAGAGATTTCTCATCCTGGCACTCTTTTATGAGCACAGCAGTCAGTCTTTTGGAGCAGATGTGGAAGTCACATGAAAGACCTATGATGACTCTGACTCTTTTCTACACACTATCACCACTTTATGGACAACTCACAAATCTTAGGATATGTTAGCTGCAAGGAAGCTCATAAGAACTATACTAGTACTTCTCAAACTTTGATTGGCATACACATCACCTCTAGATCTGGTTAAACTGTAAATTCTGAGATGACATATGAGTTTTGCATTTCTAACAAGTTCCTGTGTGATGCTGATAGTTCTGGTCCACAGGCTTCACTTTGAGAACCAAGATACTGGAGGACATTGTTGGACACTTCTAAGGCCATAGAGCTAATGGTTTTCCTCCATGTGGACACAAGAAACCAGCCATATCTAGCACTTGTCTCTCTTGGAAGTAATCTGCTTCTTCATCTTAATCATGTCCTTTGATGACTAAATGGTGAAGCAACTGTCTTAAGAATATTTTCTATGTTTTTTCCTATATGTGCCTCTGTTTAATTGCTAGAAAGAAAATATGGCTAAATATTTTAATGTGATGCAAAACTAACCATTTACTTTGCTCATGTTTCACAGGAACTATGTGATGAGTAGATAAAAAGATAAAAATAAAATAAAAATAAAAATAACTAAACA
>VMDO01004894.1:87397-118770 GCA_007922755.1 Pedetes capensis
ATATATATATATATATATATATATATATATATATATATATATATATATATATATATATATCTTTTTTAGGAAAAGTCATAACGATGAAAAATACACTCATGTACACATATACATATTTAGAGAAGACCAGCTTTTCCTGTCAACGTGGCTGTCAGCTCTATCACCCTCATAGCATCACTTTGTACTGTGACATCATGTGAGACAAATTAGGCAACTGAGTATAAGCTTCAAGATTTGTAAGAAATAGACCAGAATCAATTAGTTTTAAACTGTAAGTTTTAGGATTAGTTTGTTTTTACTGTGCATTTCATAGATGAATCCACTTACACATCTCTAATCATGAATAAAAACAATGCATTCTTACTAGCAATCCCAAATTGATGCTTTCCTTTCTAGCAGTTGCAAAATAATAAAATGGTTCAGGAACTGAACATTTATATCCAATTTCCCTTTTGGCTTAGTTAAGCAAAATCATCATCCCTGAAAAAGGCTTTCAATGTTTTTCAAACAAGTTTCTTTGCTGAAACAGCTCTTTTCATAAAATCATACAATACTCTCTGATTTTTTTCTTAAACGATGCACCATTTCTTTAAGAGAAAATTGGGTTATTGATTAATTGATTATATGCTGCTCACAAATGCCAACTTAAGCACAAGTAAAGAAACACTATTGAATGTTCATAACTCAAAGCCTACAAGACAACGCTACATGGTTGCATTATTACCATCTCCTATTTTAATGAAGATATAGCACAGCACTTTCTTGGCCTAATTTATACAATATATCAAAACCATGTGAAATTCCCTTATACCACAATGGGAGAGAAATTGCAATACACATGTGAATTACAGACCTTAGCCTAGTTGTTAAGGAAGGGCATTAGTATGCCAAAGCTGTAGTTGGAATGTTCGTCTTTTATAAGGTGGTACTGGATTTCTTCTTCAGAGGAAATTAAAGTGCATGAAGCTGTCTTACAACTTGTTAGTGAAAACTGTGACATTTGAAAGTGATTAACAGAAAATTGAGTTTTTATTTAGATACTCAATAATCTACAAGTGTCTAAATAATAAACAGCTCATAGGAAAATACCAGTTTGGAGAGAAGAAGTGAATATTATAAACATAACAACAATAGCATAATAACAACATTTATGATATGTCTAGGAATTATAGCATAAATTTAAGGACATGTGTTTTTGAGTTAGGATTTGAATCATACCTCTGCGGTTAACTAGCATGGTGTCAGGGAAAACTGATCACCTTTTTGGTGTCTCAGTTTTCCTTAAATGTTTCACTGTGAAGAATAAATAACATAAGAGCATACAGTACCTAGGTTTGAGTGTGGCTGCGTGTGACAGAAACCTCATTATAGCAGTTTAGAACCAAACAGAGTTGTAATCCCTCAAATAACAAGAAGTCTATTGGAAGCAGTCCCAGTATGGCAGAGCTACTCAAGAAGTCATCATGGACTAAAGCTTCTCATTTATTCCTCATCATCCTTAAGAGATGACCTAATACAAGCTTGTTACATAAACTTATGGCTTCTTTTACTGTCCAGGCCTAAAGAAGAACACAACTAAAAGGAGAGGAGTAGTGCTTAGGTCACAAGAACAGCCTTTTTCTGATATTTCAAGGAGTCTCCGGGTTCCATGCTGTTCTTTCTGACTCACCATATGGCCCCTCATAGCTGCAAGGGAATCTAGGTAATACTCTTTTAGCTGGAATATCACTTCTTAGAATAAGATATACTTATGTATTAAATAAGACAATCAGAGGGTGATAAATAGTTCATAGGCAACATATGCCAGGTCACTTCAAACTACACAGCATCATTAGCGTTAGCCATTATCATCATTCTACTTTTGTCCATTATAATATACGCCTTGGGTCCAAAGAGACTAACTATAAAATATGAGCCTAAAAGACAGATATCTCTTTAAGTAGTATTTAAGTCACCCCTATGTAAATTAGCAGTAGCAGGAATAGCAGGAAATAGGGGGAGGAGCAGGAGGAATAGGGAAGGAAGTAGTGTTGGAATATTTTGTCAGTAAGTTCAGGCACTGAGAAAGTTCTCAAGTTTCAATGGCCTACACAAAACCATGGGAGCACGTTAGCAGAGGAGGCAGTTTGTTTGGCAAGAGATGGTTATGTGAGGACACAAAAGATGTCTAGCAGGCATCCATACTCCCAGATGTGTGATAGTGTCTACTAGAGGTCTATGGGTTTATGACATACCTCCTGGGACTGAGAAACATGTAAGGGATCCATTGCAGGGGTCCAAATGGCTAGAGAGTGGGAATTACTGGTGACAATGAAGAGGAATTTATGTATGTACATGTTGATTTCTATAAACAGACTAATATAATACCAGTACAATCTTGCCAATGCTTACTGTATGTTAGGTAATATGGTAAATAATTTGCATACATTTTTCTCAAATAATTTCTATAAACACTCTGAATTAACTACTGTTTCACTACTTTACAGATGAAGAAACTAAGGTACATAGCAATAGAGGATCTTGCCCTTAATCTCCCATATAGAAGATGCTAGGGCTGGGATCTAATTTCACATCTACCTGACACAAAATCACACCACAAGCTCAAAGTCTAGCTCAGTTAGTAGAGGGCTAATATGATGGATTTTTAGAGAGAATGCATGGGAATTTGTAGCAATTGTGTCAAAATTAAGCCATGTTTAAGAATCACATGAAAGTATGTTAAGAGTGAAGTTTCCTAACCCTCCTGACCCTACCAGGGGCTCTGATTTTCAGTAATTGTGAGTTAGAGCCAGAAGATCTACATTTTACAACAGCCACGAGTAGCCAGGCATGGTGGTGCATTCCTGTAATCCCAGTGGCTTGGCAGACAAATGCAGGAGAATCACAAGTTCGAGACCAGAGGCAATCTGCATAATTTAGTGAGACCCTGTCTCAAAAAAAGTAAAAAAGTGGGCTGGGAGTGCAGCTTAGTGGTCCACCACTTGCAAAGCATGCAAGCAAGAGGTCCTGGGTTCAACCCCATACAGAAAAAACAAAATAATAACAACAACAACAACAAAAAACAGCCACAAATGGTAATGATATGACCACACTTTGAGAAAATATCAGAGATGCTAAGGATTACAGAAATATTATCTACTATTCTCAGAATAACCAAATAAGAGGGACAGAGTTGCCCTCAAATAGGAAGAAACAAGTTTGACTGGATTAAATATATTGGCTTTCCACTCCTATGAAAGGAGACAGCATTTTTAAAAAATAAACTATTTCATTTAGAACTATTATAAATTTACCAAAAAAAGGTGAACATAATACAGAAATTTCAATTGTACCCTACAGCAAGCATCCCCTATTATTAACAACATATTAATATGGATATTTGTGAAAATTAATCAATCAGCATCAATACTCTATTGTATACAAAAGCCGATGCTTTGTTTATGTTTGATGTTCTTTTTACCTGAAGACCTTTTTCTGATGCACGATCTCACCCCAAGATAGCATATTATACTTTGACATCATGCCTCTTTTAGACTTCTACTGGCCAGGACACTTTCTTAGCCTTTCTTGGTTTTTTAAGACCTTCGCAATGTTGAGGTGTACTGGTCAGGTATTTGTAGAATTTCAGTTAGGAGTTGTCAATTTTTTCATGTAAGAGAGGGAATATGGGTTTGGAGAAGGACCACAAAGGTAAAGTGCCCTTCGCCTCACCTCACATTGGAAGTACATGCTATGAACATGATCTAGCAAGGCTGATGGTGACATTTGGTCACTTTGCAGAGATAGTATTTGTCAAGTTTATACACTGTAAAGATGCTCAGCTTCCAGCCCCCTTGCATGCTGCACTCTATGGAAGGAAATCACTAAGTAAAGGCCACACTTAAAAGAATGGGGGCTATAGTCCACCTCCTTGAGAGTGGAATAGCTATATAAACTATTTGGAATTCTTCTGCATAAGAGAATTGTTTTTTACCTTCCATTCAATTATTTATTTATGCATTCATTCATATCAGTATGGACTCTGATTTTTTTTATATATTTTGAGCTATAATCTAAAAATACTTGATTTGGTTTCTTGCTCTGATTGTTCTAGATTTGGCTATTGGAAGCTCTGTTAATTCATGTTTCTCTTTGACATACTCCGTCATTGGATAGGGCTTTTTTTTTCCTTTTCTTAAACAAGAACTTCCTTATTCCTTATTTTTAATACTACAAGATGCTCCAGGCTTATCTTATATATTTTCTCCCTTAAGTCCTAGAGTCAGCTGTGAGGAGCCCTGCTTCTTTTTGCTGCAGAATGGTATCAGGATGAGGATGCTAGGTAGCAAATTTTTTGTACATGAGCTTTCAGAAGACAAAATAGTATGATGACCTTGTTTCAAAATGTGTCTAATATATACTGGTGAATAGTACAAAGAATAAATGCCAAATTTGGGCTTTCGTTTTGATCAGATAATTTCCTTCCAGAACAAATAACATTCGAATTTCCCTTCCAAAACAGATAAATAAAAAACAGGCCAGCAGTCTTCATGAGCTCACTAGCTAAACATGCTAGACAAATTAGCTATTCTGTTCACTTGATAGAGGTATTGGAGGATGGATTTAGATAATAGATTTTAAAGCTGTTGGAAGACAGATAGTATCAGACAAATATCATCATCATCATCATCATCATTCATCAATTACTAATTACCATCATCTTACAGGGATAACTATTTTGAGAGAAAAGACAAAGGAAGAACTCTCAAAGTTGCAAATTCTGGGCTGGGCTACCTGCCTTTGGCTGTGAAATGTACAGAAAATCTTTGGTGAACTAACAACCTTGATACATTAGTTGTAAAGAGTTTTGGCAACTTTTTCCAAAATATTTTATACCTTTTGAAGCTGCACTGAACGGAAAAAGATGTTAAGAACATTATTTTCTAGTAAATACTTATTCTAGCAGTGCAGAATTGGAAATTCAATGCCCGGTGGCATCTGTCCTGCTCTGAGCAATTTGTCCTCTTGAGACCTCCCTAAAAATTATCAGGCAAAGCCTTGCAGGCAAAACGTCATCATTTTTAAATTACATTATTTATGCTGTCATAGTTACTTCTAAGTGACCTTGTCACTTCTCTCTGCCTTTTACTCCCAGCTTTATCAGACACCTGTTGGGGAAGAAGCTAGTGAACAGGGTAGCCATTGTTCATGTTGAGAAATGGGCCAGTGTTGGGCAGGGGGCTAGCTCTCAGCAGTGAACCACTGCCCCCTTTCTTCTTGTCTTACAGAGCTTCACCATGTAAAGAAGGGTGTGTCCATATTCTCCCTTTTTATCCAGATACCTTGTGCAACAGCCTCCACCCTTCCTCATGTATGAAGCCTTTCTGGTGCTGTTTCTCTCTTCCTCTCCTCAATATGGTCCCAATGCTCATTAGGTGCCCAGGTCCTACTCTGCAATCATTTTGTTAACTCTTAAACGACAGTAGCAGCTTCTTTGTATTCATCTTAAATCCATCAGCAGGGAAAACACATGTGATATACCCAACATGACCTTAAAAAGCACCTACTGAATGAATGGATTAAAAAAAAACAAAGAGCTGAGTGCTCACTATGTGCCAAGGACTAGTGTAATGTTTTGGGGTTTGTTCTTTGTTTCGGTACTGGGGGTTAAACCCAGGGCCTGGTACCTGCTAGAAAAGTGTTCTACCACTAAGCTGCAGTCTAATCCCCATTTACTTTTTATTTTGAGATAGGGTCTTGCTCAGTTGTACAGGCTGCCTCTGGCTCTGAACTCAAAATCCTTCCGCCTCAGATTCTTGAGTAGCTGGGTTACAGGTGTGTGCCACTGTGCTGAGTTAGTAAACTTTTAGTGTAATGTATTTTCATGTTATATGTTCAATAATTGTTTCCTAATTTTAGGAATGAGGACCCTGGATCTACACAGAATTAAAATTTGATAGACTCAAGATTTCCCAGGGGTGTGCAAAAGTGTTACGTGGTACCCATTCTTAGCTTGGTGATTTAGGGGCTCATTTAACTTCTCCAGGATCTTGTTACTCATCCATAGAATGAGAAACTTATCTCAAACTACTGCTGGAGTCATCTCATATGTGGCCAATACTATTGTCCTTCTCATTTGAGATGACTTTCCATGGGCCTTTCATGACTTCCATTGGCTTCTACAAAAATAACAGTTTAATTTTTTTACTTATTCAAATCCTCCAGAATTATTCTCCTAAGGCAAACATGGAATCTCTTCCTGTAATTATTATGTAGGAAATAATTATTCACATCTCTTATCTTGTGCCATATTCAGACATGTGAGTTGACAAATGCCCTAGATGCATTAGTACCAGGGCTTGCCTTGAGAAGGCAAATTCTGTAGACTTCACAAATTTGCATTTTAGAATTTGCAGGATTGCCTCGATTTTGAATTTCTCACAAGCACTCTGGTGCCAATAAAATTATTAATAGTGTCATGTAAAGAAAAAGTCAAGCAAGAAAAGGGGGAGGTGTAGAGAAAAGGAAAGTAGACTAAAACTGTCTATAGCTAAAAACTAAGCAACTCTGAATTTTTACCACCTCTAACTGAGCTTTGTAAAGCTTGTGCACAAGAGTAACTTCAGATTCTGTGTAAGACTGAGAGTAGTCATTATATGGAAATCAACTCGTCTAGACACAATGGAACACAAAAGAAACACATTAGACAGGACATCACCAAAAATACAATATCCTACCATCTGCAAAAGATATCCTGATATAGAAAATGAGCTGCTTCTGACAGGTTTTTTGGCCAGGTTGTGGGCTAAAAAAAGCCTTCAGCTTTGGATGTCAACCTTAACTTTGCCCCAGGATTGAGGTAAGGTTTCAATGTCCCAGATAAATGGAGAAAGTACAAGTTGTTTCTAATCCTCCAGTAGGCACCTATCTTCTCTTGCCCCTCTTAATAGTCCTTCCTATCAGCCCCAGATTTTTCCTCTGTATAGCTGACAGTTTAGTGCCTAAAATATGACTGTCCTTTGGGCTGGGTTTGTAGGTCAGTGGTAGACCTCTCGCCAAACAAACAAATAAACAACCAAACTCTGCTATGCAGAAAAGCCTCAGGATTCTTCCCACCTTCCTCTCTACCACAGGTGCCTAAGTTATAGTGCCAACCATCACAGTTTACCTAGGGCTGTTCTATGTGAACACTATCAATCCTGCTTCCTAGGAAACCCTTGTTGTTATTGTTAAGAGGTGCCATTGAGTTGGGTCCAACTCATAGTGACCCTATGTACAACAGAAAAAACTACTGGACACTGTGCCATGCATGGCACTATTGTCAGTGCTTCTCTGTGATTCATAGGGTTTTCAATGGTGAATTGATTTTTGGGAGTGGGTTGCCAGGTCAATCTCCCAAGCCTACAGCACCTGGTGTTCCCAGGCAGACTCCTATCTAAGGACTAACCAGGCCCAATACTGCTTAGCTTCCCAGATCTGACAAGATTGAATGCCAGGGTGATACGCCTGTGGACAAGAAACCTCTATACCCAAGAAAATAGGAGCAATGGCTCACTCTATAACTGCTCTAGTAACCAGGGCCAGAGCAATGATGCACGCTTATCTCCCTACCTTTTCTTCTTTTTCTGCATTTCTTACTATCTCTGCCAAATTTTGTTCTTCCTCTTGTCCCTTAATTCCTTTCTGAAGATTTACTGAATTTTCTCTCCCAAGCTATAGCATAGGAAATGCATTTTTCCCTGAGAGGAAATTCTCCCCTCTATAAATAAGATTGTACTCTGGGGTAGGATAGCAGGAAACAGCTGCCTTACATAACCTTTCACAAAAGCCCTACTCATTTTCTACCAGGAACAGAAAAGGGCCTACAGTTCATGAGCTAAGCAGAAACTTCTCTCTCCGGGGGGGCACTAGTGATTTTCATTCAGATTGATCCTTTCTGCACAGCTGAGCCCCCACGTCCTCTCTGCCCCACTCTGATTTGGAGCACGCCAGTTAAAGCTTGCCTCTCTGCCAGGCAGCACAGGGCTCACTTTCTGCCTGTGAAGCTTCACTCTTCTTTCAACCTCACTTATGCCCTTTCTCCCTCACCACAGAGGCCTAGGCAAAGGAGCACTTGGTCTGTTTCATGCCCCGAAGACCATTCCCGATCAAAAGGCGAGGTTCGCCGTGGGGTCACCTCATCCCGGTCTCGCTTTGAGCATGCCTGTGCCTTCAGCATCAGACCTGAAGAGACAGAGGAGGGAGGAGAGTGCCCCAGGGCCCCAATGTCCCTTTCAAGGGCCTTGTTTTTCCTTGAATCTGAATACTGTACTTTTAGGGAGGAAAGGGAGTGGAGGGAAGGGAACTACGGAATGAAGATCAGCAGACCCTTTTGAAAGGTGCCTTCTTTTCTTAAGCATTGGTGAGAATAGAAGAGAAAACACAGATGGGACCCAAGGGCCGTTTTCAAGGGTTTTTAATCTCAAGGAAATGAAGTCACTAAACCACAAACCAGAAGATTCTGCACAGTTTTTCTTTTAATACCAGCTCCTGAAGCCAAAGGCCTCCAAAAGAGTGTCAAGACTGAACTAGTGGAGCTGGAGCATTTTCCTAGTGACTAGATGACTGTTTAGGAGTATGAAGACAAGGGAAATTCTCTGTCCCCTAGGTCAATGTTCTTAGTCACTTAGGATTCTAATGGGTAAAGTTTGAGCATGGGCTGAGTTTCCACCTTTCTAACAATTTCCCTGGGAGAAGGACCTGGAAACCCACTCCCAAAAATCAGTCCACCATTGAAAACCCTATGAATAGGAAAGAAGCAGTGACAATAGTGTTTCACCTGTTGTACATAGGGTCACTGCGAGTCAGATAGGATTCGACAACACCTAACAACAACAACAACAAAGCAATTCCCCAGGTGATGCAAATGCTGTTGGGTCCATGGAAGACACTTTGAATAGTAAGACCCTAGGCCACTGGTTCTTAAACTTGGCTGGACATTAGAGTCACCTGCAGAGGGTGGTGCATGCCCGTCATCTCAGCAACTTAGGAGGCTGAGGCAGAGGAATTGTGAGCTTGATGCCAGAGGCAGCCTGCGCAACTTAGCAAGATCCTATATCAAAATAAAAAATAAAAAAAGAGGGCGAGGGGTGCAGCTCAACAGTAGAGCACTTGCCTAGTGTCTCTGAGGACTTCAGTTCAACCCCAAAGTACTGACCAACATAAATGAAACAAAGCAATGAAAGCCATTCCTCCAGAGCAAGCCTTTCAGGACAAATTATACCTGGTAGTGTATGCTAATCAAGCAAGAATTAGCATCTAGGTGTTCATGCTGAGTGGTCTCTGGGTCAGTAGGTCCAGAAGAAAGGTGTATGAAGAATTAATAAGGGAGGATGATTCGTATGTAGAGTTCTAGAATGACAAATTTGATAACATTGCTCTGTGTCAGGATCTATTAGCTGGACCTGTTGGATGTTGTTAGGTGTCATCCAGCCGGTTCTGACTCATAAAGATCCTTTGTAAAACTGAACAAAACCCTACCTGAGACTGTGCCATGCCTGGCACTGTATCAGTGCTTCTCTGCTATTCATAGGGCTTTTTACGGCTGGTTATTTGGGATATTGAGTCTTTTTCCCAAGCCTACAGCACCAGGTATTCCCAGGCAGTCTCCCATCCAAATAATAATTAGGTCCAACCTTGCTTTAGTTTCTAAGATCAGATGGGATCAGACACCAGGCTGCCAGCAAAGGCATGGTCCAGGACCCTCCACATCATGTGTATGATTTCAAAATTGCCATTGGAGTCTGACTATATTATTTTATTTCTAAGACTTTAAAACTACAGCAGTAAAATGCTGATGGGTTCTAGAGTGGCCTCTCTGCCTGTGAAATTTTTTATTTGTAAAGATATTTTAGGAAAAAAAATCTCAGCATTAATAAAGCCCATATTTTTTGTTGTTGTTGTTCTAGTTGTTAGGTGCCATTGAATTGGGCCCAATTTATAGCACACTTTATATAATTTCAATAGCTGATTGTTACTTTGGAAGTGGACTGCCACCTCCTTCTCCTAGTTTTGTGGCATTGGGGATTGAACCTGCTTCCTCAGACAGTGCAGAGCAGCATCTATCAACTTAGCTAAACCTCGGCCCAAAGCCCATATTAAGGTCTTGCTAATAATAGATAGCATTTATGATTTTTGTTTCAGATAGGTTCTCACCCTGTACCCCAGATTAGCCTCAAATTAATGATCCTCTTGACTCAGCTTCCTAAATGCTGGGATTACAAGCATGTGCCCCCATACCCAGATGTACTTATAAAATGTTTTAAGTGTTAGTAAGGTATTGGAATAGAAATTTTATATATATATATATATATATATATATATATATATATATATATATTTTTTTTTTTTTTTTTTTTTTTTTTTTTTTTTTTTTTTTTTTTTTTTTTTTTTTTTTTTTTTTTTTTTTTTTTTTTTTTTTTTTTTTTTTCTACTGGAGTGATTTTTATCTCTAAAGTTGGGAAGCAGAGGTTGAATTTATGTCCATTTTATAGCTGGCAAAGTTGAAGTCCAGTGAGCTTAAGTGCCACAATCAAGTCCACTCTCTGGCTATCTTTTCCCACTAGGTTGTGCTACCTCTCTCATGATGACTGAAGACTAATGCCTAGCTGGTTCCTCTGCAAGGTCCAGCAGTGAAGAGTAGATTGACTCAGTGGGACGAGTAGCGCTGGGCCTAATAACACGGAAAGGTTGTAAGTCAATGGCTTCTGAATGAGATGCAGCTTAAAGAAAAGAGAACTTGCACCCATATTGGAAGAAATAATGTGGAGAAAATATACAGTTATGGAACATATTGCAGAGAAAATAATCTACAGTTAAAAAACATCTTTAGGTTTAGTTTTCCTTTTTAATTTACCAAGAGCAATGAGGCACAGAATTTACAGGAAACCACAGGAAGAATAAATATTCCTCATCGATCCTACTTCTGCAGACAGGTGGAGTCCTGTTCTCCCTCTGCTCAGTGATAGCTTTCAGAGTAGAAGTGGCTTCCCCTTTTAAAGACTTCAGAAACATAAGGGGAAAATAAAGGCGCATGCGTGTGGATGAATCATTTGACTACACCCCTTATACTTTTTGAAGTCTCCCTCCCTAGGCTGCATTTGTTATGTTCACCTAACCTCACTCCAAACAGGGAGGACACACAGGCCCCATTAATTCACATCCAACACATGAAAAAATTGGGGCCAAAGTTGCTTATGCAATTTGCATAAAATTTTAAATGAAGTTGCACATGGTAGTACCTATCCTGGAATCCCAGGGACTCAGGAGGAGGTGGCAGGAGGATAGCAAGTTTGAGGACAGAGGCAGTCTGCATAATTTTGCAAGAGCTGATCTCAAGATAAAAAAGTAGAAAAGAGGGCTGAGGGTGCATTTTAGTGGTAGAGCATATGTCACATATGTGTGAGGGCCTGGGTTCAACTTCCCAATACCAAAATATATTTTTGAATAATTGTACTAAGATCAAGATCAGGAAAAACTCCTTAATATGAACTCATTTCAATTTATTCAGTCAATATTTCCTGAATATGAGAAGCTGCTATTGCTAAGTGAGGATCCTAACATGTTTGTAGCCTCAGCTGAGCTATTATCACACTTAGTTCTTCTGGCAGTGGATACAGTGATCTTGGAGTTTACATTATAGTCCATCTTTTCTTCAACCACAGTGCCTTTGCACCTACTTCTCTTATCTGGTTCTCTACACTGCTTCTCCCAAAACATCCCCTGGTTAACTAAGGTAATTCATTCTTCAGGTGCCAACTCAACCATAACTTTCTTAGGGAAACTTTTGGTCTATTGTCCTTTCTTAAAATACTTCCTTTACTTCAAAGCCTTCTGTCATTTGAAATTATGGATTAATTAGTATATTTATTTGATAAGCATGTTTATCCCCTGGGGCTGTAATTTCCGTCACCACCTCAGTACAATGCCTGGACACTAAATAAATATCGTAGGAAAGGGCCATGGGAATGTGAGGGTTTGTGGGTAGCAACAATTTATCAAAATCTTCAGGAAAAAAATGTGATATTTTCATGCTTGCCACGTGTATGGCTTGGTTTAAACATGGTTTACAACTATTTACATCTCTTTGCCTATTTTTTAAATTCAATCATTCTAAATATACAGGGAGAATAGAATTGGCTCTATCAGCCCATATGGCTAATATTACTATATTAATGATAAAATGCTTAAACATTTTGGTTGATATTTTTCAATCTGTGTCATTTTGTCTTCTTTTTTTGATGAGTACTTTGTTCTGCCTCGTGTCCTACTCACCTATGTCTGTGCCTTTCCCCTTCGCTTGAAGATAAGCCCTGGAGCTCAGAAATACATGGAAACTTCCCATTTATCTTCTCACAACACTTAGTAAATACTGTGTAACTATTATCTTGAATCATATACTTGATCTTATTTGATCCTTAAAATACCTCACTGATTATGTTAAGCATTGAGAGTCTTACCAGAAAAATGAGAACATAGGTTTTGGGGATTCAAAATATATATCCCTGTTTATAGCATAATTTAAAGACTAGGCTGAATCTATATTTTATAAAGCATGACTTGAGAGATCTTATTTAGAAAAGCACATTAAATTTGGGGTCCTTGATTACCAGAAAGATATAAACAAACTAGAGGGAGTTCAGGTAAGAAAAATAAACATGATTAAGCTTCTGGAGGGGTATGCAGAAAGATTAAATGAACTAAATATTTATAGTCTGGTTAAGTAAAGACTATGCAGGGGGGTAAGGATGATTTATAGCTAGAGTTATTTAACATGCTTGAGCACAGAAGAGACTGTGTCACTAAAAGGGGAAAACAAGAATAGGAGCCAGATGACAGGAGTGACAGGATTTAGAACAGGACTACCTAAGATGAACAGTAAACTAAATTTTTAACAGCAAAAATGGATATGCTGTGGAAAAGTTTCCCAGGGGAAACAGGCAACAAACCACCCCTGGAGATATCTCAAACCAGAGACAGAAAATAACTAAAAATTGTCCTGCAGGGAACAGCTCTGCCCAGACATTACACATGAAAGGGAACGCTTTGCAGATTTTCTCTCTCATTTATATTCTCCTGGTATCCCACGAGGCTGGGAAAAGACGTGGAGACAATGGATGGGGGATTCATAGTGCAGGGGCTTTGCTTAGATGCCTCAGCCTTGGCTCACATCTCTAACGAGTCGGCACAGAAGGCAACACGCTAGAGAGTCCCCTTACAGCACATCCAGTGCTTTATTCTATCCAGGGACCTTCATTATCCTGTCCCATGGGAGTAGGTAAAACAATTAAGAATCCAAATAAAAATTAGGGGCAGGAGTGGGGTGCCCATGTGCAAGCACAGGTGTCTGAAACCCACAGTGGCATATGCTGCAAATTAACGATGATACTGGGCCCATGCAGTTTACTGTACTGGAAACATATCCAAGGTCAAATAGATTGTTAATTCAGATTTGGTGTCTACCATTATGCCTGATTCAATCATCTTCTGGTTCCATCAGATTCAGCAATTCCTAATGAGCCTCACATGAAGCCTGGTGCCCCAGCATCCTGCTTCCCTGTGAGTGATTCTCTACACAGACATAATAAAGGGGAAAAGTCAGAATACTGTTAAGGAAAGGGTTTCTCTGTATAATCAATAATTTTACTGTACCTAAAGCTATCTTTTCTAGGTCAAAATCAATGTAAATTTTGGGAAGTTGCTTATGTAAAGCTTAGACAAAAAAAACAAAAAACAAACAAACAAACAAAAAACCCATGAAAGCATTAAAAAGCCACTTCCTAAAACTTGTTGTTGTTGTTAGGTGCCGTCGAGTCGGCATCCGACTCATAGAGACCCTCATAGGGTTTTCAATGGCAGACTGTTTCGGGATTGACTTGGGAGTGGATTGTCAGGTCCTTCTCCCATTTTTGCGGTGCTGGGAATTGAACTCGGGACCTCAGAGACTGCAGCGCAGTGCTCTACCAACTGAGCTAAATCCCAGCCTCCTAAAACTTAGACTACTGAAAACATCTATGACGAAAAGCAAAAGGTTGCTTAGTAGGAGAAACATATTAACCACCAATAGTATTCATGTTGAAAAGCAAATGGATGCTCAATTGGAGAAACAGAATCATGGAATTATCTTGCTGAAATCACAAGTGGCCAACAAATTTATGGGGAAAAAGTGTTCAATTTTATTAGCAATCAGGGAAATGCAAATTACACCCATAATGAGATGTTAATTTACATTCAGCAGATGAAGGCAAATTAAGCAAATGAAAATACCAAGTGTTGGTGGAGACAGGAAGCAAAAGAGACTTTCATTTGCTCCTGGTAGGGGTTTTAATAGATGGGATATGCTATTGCCTACTAAAAGTAAAAGTGTCCTTTCCATGACTCAGCAATTCCACTCCTAGGTGCGCACCTTAGACATGGTAAATTTTTACTAAGGAACACGGAAAAGAACATTCAAAGTAGCATTAGTGGAAACAGAAAATAATCTGGGTTCCTAAAAGTCTATCAAAAGCACAGTAGATAAATTGTGGTTAATTGATATCATGGAATATCTTACAGCAGAGAGCTTAAAATACAACCATGGGTATCCTCACAGATGAATCTCAACTACTTAATGTTTAGCCAAAGTCGCAGAACAATACATACATTATATTTCTTTTATTACAACCATATACAGGCAGAGCAAAATAGCGGATTACAGACATATGTTTTTGTGGCAAAACTGTACAGAAGGCAAGGGATTAATTAATACAAAATTTGGAAAATATCTAATGAGCTCATGGATACTTGTTTCAGTATTATTATTATCATCATCTTTGATATTATTGTGAATCACAATGTAGGAAAAAATGGGAGGAAATTGGCAAAAACTCCCAAACTGGGAAAATGGTGTTTGAATGTCTGGTTTGTAAATTAGAAATCTAGGGAAAATGAAAGTAACTTGGTTGCATGTTTGTACAAAACCCTTCCTGATTGGACAATTAGACTGAAAGCTGATTGGCTCAGTCCATTCCGTGGGTGAGCTACATAAAGAGCTGCCCTGCGGCAGCTCGATCCTTTTGGCACCCCTTTCTGTGCCTTCTCACCAGTTCCTGCCTGGACCACCGATGAGGAAACGCCTCTTCCACTGCTCTCCCCCGGACCTTCGATGAGGAAAGAATGCTCTCCTGTCACAATCATCAACAAGGAAAAGAACCTGCTCTCCATCTGATCACTGATGAAGCAACAGCTGTCTCCTCGTGACCACTGAGATGATGAACACAGGTGTTTGCCCCTGGAAGGCAAAAGTGCCTGAGGCTTTTCCTTTCTCCTGTCTCCCCTGGGGTCCCAAGGGCCTCAGGAACCTGCGCCCCTCACCCGAGGGTCCCGAGTGAACTGTGTATAGTATCTGTGTGCACAGTGGCACCGCCCATTCAAACCTCCAGGCCGGACCGGGAGGCGCGCACCCCACATAGAGTTGGCGCCCAAGTGGGGCCCAACATAGAGTTGGTGCCCGAACAGGGACCTCACATAGAAGTGGGGGACCCACATGGAATGTGAATAAAGACCCTCATCCCAAGAGGGGACCCTGGAAAAGGAGAAACCCCATCCCGAATGGAGAATGGAAAGGAAAAGCAGAAAGCCCTCTTCTGAGAAGGGTGCTTGGAAGAGGAGCAAAAACAGCTGTGCTTCACAAAGAGCCAGACAGAAAGCCACACCGGAGGCCATGAGGACAATGAGTAGGGACTCTGATCAATGGACGGAAGGCCAACGGGTCCGTCTGCAGCAATAGAAGTAAGTGCCATTTGGGGAGAACACGTGGTCAGGAATAAGTGTATGCAGCCCTAGGCAGGGACCCTAAGTCTGGGGACCAGTCTGCACAGGCACATAGGGGAGCCATACACTTAGGAAAGACCACCAGAGAGACATGAGAGAGCATAAACAATGGAACCTCCCAGCAATGGGAAGATATAGAAAGGCAAAAAGCAGCTTGGGAGGGCCAAAGCCTAAAATAGAAAGGAGGCCAAGAGCTTCTGTAGGAAAGGGCCAGAAAAAGGCCTATGAAGGGGCCAAAGGGCACCGAGGAAAGGCAGGGAAGGAGCCTGCCACAAAGAAAGGAGCAAAGGGCTCTAAGAAAAGGCAGGAAAAGGGCCTGCCAAGGAAGGGAGGAAGCAAAAGGCTTCCATGAGAAAAAAAGGACTCATGAAAGAGGTCTGAGTGGGAGCCAAAGTGCTTAGGAGTTTTGGGGAACCTAAGGAAGGCCAAACCGAGTTAGAAACATAAAGCTCACATAACAGCCTCCCATTTTTCAGGAAGGAAAAAAGGAAAATAGGAGAAACCAAGAAGCATAATGTACCTCCCGTGAGTTAAAGAAAAGTGGTAGCCATGGGAAGCAGCAAAAGTAAAATCTTGAAGGAGCAATGGAAAAGCCTAAAAGCCCAATTAAAACAGGGCGGGCATAAAGTGAGAAAAAGGGAAACAAGAAAATTCTGGAAAGAGGCACTAAGATTAGGACCATGGCTAGCCGAGGAGGATTTAGAGAAAATGGAGGTATTGGAAGAGATTAATGAAGCAGCTAGAGCAGCTGTGTGCAGAGGAAATAGTAATGTGTCGCCGGTATTATTTAAAGGGCTCGCAGCACTTAGACGGAGCCATGAAAAATGGCAGGAAAGCACCAATGAGAGACACGTGGCGCAGGCCAACATGGCACTGGATACAGTAGAGATACTTCAGGAGCTGAAGGAAGTTATTATTCAAATGAGGGAGGCGGGACCTGTGAGAAGGGAGGGGCTTCCATCTAGAGCTGGACCCCAAAAGGAGGAACTTCCCGGTGCAGTCAGACCTCTAGGGGAGGGGCCTAGGACAGAAGCCAGACCCAAGGAGGAGAACTTCCCCCGACACCAGAAGTGAGGGAGGAGGAGCTTCTGGCAGAAGCACACCCCCAGGAAGTATGCTCAAGGGGCGTGCTCTACCCGAGCCAAGGTCAACTTGTCCTGGCAAGCACAGGGCCTTTGACAGGACAGCCCATAGGCATAGGCAGTTATGGGCCACAGGCATACCCGGTCAATGTAATACCAACACCAGTGCACCCACCAATGTGGTACCCATATGAATCCAAGGACTTAGAGGACTTAAGGGCGGCCATTAGGGAGGATGGACCACATTCCCCAAGGATGAAAACACTCCTTAACAGTCTCGCTGTTAGGGCAAACACTCCGCAGGATTGGAGGGACCTGACAAGGGCAGTCCTTCCAGGGCCCACTTTCATCCAGTGGGAAGCTCTATACTGGGATGAAGATAAGCAGCAAGCAGAGAGAAATGCCCAGACAGGGGTAGATACTGGAGTGGACTGCTTGTTAGAAGGACCTATATACTCAATGTTTACAAGGCAAGCAATGGGGCCAGCACATTCATTTGACCAAGTAAGAATATGTGCCCAGAGAGCGTGGGATTGGCTACCAAGAGAAGGGGTGACATCAAGCTTAGTGTCGCTCAGACAGAGGCAAAATGAACCATTTGTGGACTTTGTTGACAGGTTCAATAAGAGTCTGGAGCATAAGGTTATTCATGAAGGTGCAAAAGCAGAACTGCTTAAGCACTTGGTGTGGGATGGCATGTCCAGTGACTGCAGGGCCTAAAGAATGGGACCCTGGAGGATTGGATTTTGGCCGCACAGGATGTGGGTTCCACGACCCAAATCACCACAGTCATGGCCAGAGCCTTCACTGACCAAGCGGCAGACAGCATCGCTAAGGTCTTTACCGCAATTGTAGAGATTCAAAGACAAGAGACCCAGAAGATGTAATAACTGCAGGGAGAAGGGACATTGGTGGCGAGAATGCCCAAAAAGGCAGGAAGGGCCCAATAAAGAGAGGAGGAAGGAACAATCCGAGGAGAATCACAATAGGCCTCATGGTCCATGCCAGTGATGTGGCAAAATGGGCCACACTGAGAAAATGTGCTGGTCCAGTTACCATAGGGAGGGCACATCCCTACACAAGCCTTTGAACATGATGGGCCACCTTGTAGTCCTGCCACAAAGGAAGGATGAAGAACGACCACAGGAAAAGATTAAGGCCAGACCCAGAGAAACAAAACAGAGACCTATAGAGGACCAGAATAAGGGTAAGGACCAGAAAAGAGAAAAGCCACAGAAGAAGATAAAACAGAGACCTCCAGAGAATACAAATAAGGACAAGAACAAGGAAAAGGAAAAGCCACAGAGAGGCAGGGACAGGCTCCAGGTGCACTGGACTGTACCTGTGGAAGCTGAACTGAAACTTAAAACTATTGCCTCAGCAAGTAATAAAGACTCCAATAATGATTTGAAAAATTTAGGATTTTTGAGTAACAAGAAATCAAAAATGGCAGGATCTGACGAAGTACCTGTATTAAAGGAAGAACATCAATTAGTTAAGATCTGTTTTGTACAAACAAATCAAAAGGATCAATTGGCTAATTGTTTAAAGGATGACAATATTGAAGAAAGTAAACATAGAACAGAAAAGCTCAAATGTAAGTCAAAGGAACTCAATGGTGAAATGGACAAAATAAATGTCAAAGATGTGTGTTCTAATGATGGGTTAATTCCTGTTAACAAACCAACTGTAAGATGCTCTTGGTGCCTTTTACAACATTCTAAAGAAAAATTGTTAGATGTAATGTCTTGTCAGCACAAGTTTTGTATGGATTGTTTACAACCATACCTAAAAGAAAAGACCTCTCCAGGTGCAATAGATATTCGATGCATGAACAATATAAAGCCATATGTAAAAGGTATTACTTCTGTAATAGAGTGGACTGACGGAAATTACAATCAGATGATATATGTTAAGAAATGTGAGAAAATGGTTTTCAATCCAAATCTGTTAAATTGTAAATTTGGGGAAAAGAAACCTTGGATCCAAAAGGCCCTTGCTGATGTTCCCATTGAAATTAGTACAATAACATTGTATAAACTGGCATCTTCAATAGTAACTACAATGCCTTTAAATATTGAAGTTCCTACTAAGTCAACATATGTTGAGGATATTGTTCTGACTTCTTTCTATAAAGGCTATGAAATCTTAATGGATAATGAGGAAAAAATAAGAGTTAAAAAAGGCAAGAAGCCTGTAAAAGCCTTTATGGCACCAACAATTGTTACAGTAACCAATAGCACAGGTATTCCCTACAACCCCCAGGGACAGGCCATAGTGGAAAGAGCCTACAAAACTTTAAAACAACAATTAGAAAAAGAAAAAGGGGGAAGGAAAGGGGAGTACCTACCCAATGTAATACTTAGTAAAGCCTTAACAACTATCAATATACTTAATATTCAAAAACATGAAAATAGCCCCAGAGTGAAAAAACACTGGGGACAGATGTCAAGGTCACCGGAAATTTTGGTTTAGTGGAAGGACCCTCTCACTGGAAAGTGGAGGCGGCCCAACATGTTACTAACCCAAGGCCGAGGTTCAGCATGTGTTTTCCCACAGGGGGAAGACAAACCAATTTGGATCCCAGAGCGAAATGTCCAGAAAACAAAGGATGCCGAGGGTAGTAACACCAAAAACGGGTACAAGGACTTGGACAGTGAGCCACAAACTTCTGAACATCCAGGGAACCATCGCAGAAGAGGGGGCATGAAGAATGTAAGGGCTGGCAGAGGGAATGGTGAAACTGAGGACAGCTCAAACAACGAACCCAAAGGCAATAGTGGCAGTAGAGAAAACCACCAAACTGGGTGAGGCCACAAAAAGAAAGAAGGGAGCAATGCCAAATGTTGGAAAGAGTACCCTAAGACTGTTAATAATAGTGCTCCATTGGCAGCATCTGCCATGCCAACAGCAACAGCTGAGGAGCCAATTATGGTAAAAGAGGTAAATGTAACAGGTAAATGATGCCATAAATAACAGCTATGTGTGCTGGGCGTACGTACCCAACCCCCCGCTCAACAGGGTGGTTACTTGGGACGACGCACAGGTAACTGTTTATGCCAATGAAGTGCCATGGGTAGTGGGACCTTACAACCCAAGAAGCCCACTAAAGCCAGAGGAGGAGGTAAAAGTCATCAGAAACTTAGTGTGGGAAGTGAAGATATGCCTATATGTGTGGGGGAAAAGGAAAGCCACTCCTTGACAGTGGTCAATAAGATCTGGCCAATGTCAAGGGAGGAAAGGTTGTATGTTCCATCATTTGGGTCAAGAAAAGCCAAAGAGGTGCCATGGATGCCAAAAGGCATGGATCAGAGCCCATACCAATAGAGTAATTACATAAAGAAAATGTGAGGGTGTTCATGGAAGTCCCCAAGAAAAAAGTAATGGGGTAGGAACATACAGGTTCAGTAAAAGGGCTCATAGAATTGTCACATGCATTGTTAAAAGTATGGCACGGACTACAAACTAATCCCACCTTCATTCCAGGTAACAGAAAAGGCACCTCCACAAGTACACCTGTGGAAGTTGGTGGCCACAATTAGACCTCCTTGGGCAGTAAGCACGTCAGACCCTGGTAAAAAGGCTTGAATGAAATTAAGAACTTATGTAAGACTCCTATATGTAATGTTAAGAGGGGAGACAAAATGGAACAAGATGGATGGGTCAATCTTTTGTAAACAATGTAAATTGTATACCTGTGTAAATACCTCTTTGAATATGGACTTTTAAAAGAAAACATCCATCTATTTGTTATGTGTAAGAAAGGGAATTTGGGTACCAGTTAGACAACTTCAGCCATGGCAAGACTCACCAGCCATAGCCTTGTTCCAGGGAATTGTTAAAAGAATTTTAAAACTGCTCTGTTATGTATTACCATTATAGCTGTAAGCCTCATGATTATAATTGTATGTATAGTCACCAGGAGAGTTCAAAATGGAAAATGTGATGTAAATGATAGGACCTAAAACATTCTATAAAGGTACAATTATTCAGAGAACATGTCCATCAAATTTAAAAAAATAAAAGAAAAAGAGGGATGTGTAGGGAAAAATTGAGAGGAAATTGGCAAAAACTCCCAAACTGGGAAAATGGCTTTTGAATATCTGGTTTGTAAATTAGAAATCTAGGGAAAATGAAAGTAACTTGGTTACACGTTTGTACAAAACCCTTCCTGATTGGACAATTGGACTGAAAGCTGATTGGCTCAGGCCATTCCGTGGGCAAGCTACATAAAAAGCTGCCCTGCGACAGCTTGACCTTCTAGGCCTTTTGGCAGCCCCTTTTGCTCCTCCTTACCCATTCCTGCCTGGACCACTGATGAGGAAATGCCTCTCCCGCTGCTCTCCCCCAGACCTTCAATGAGGAAAGATCACTCTCCTGTCACAATCATCAACAAGGAAAAGAACCTGTTCTCCATCTGATCACCAATGAAGCAATAGCTGTCTCCTCGTGATCACTGAGACGATGAACACAGGTATTTTCCCCTGGAAGGCAAAAGTGCCTGAGGCTTTTCCTTTCTCCTGTCTCCGCTGGGGTCCCGAGGGCCACAGGAATCTGCGCCCCTCACCCAAGGGTCCCAAGTGAACTGTGTTTAGTATCTGTGTGCACAGCGGCACTGCCCATCCGAACTTCCAGGCCGGACTGGGAGGCGCACATCCCACATAGAGTTGGCACCCAACGTGGGGCCCAACATAGAGTTGGCGTCTGAACGTGGGGCCCAACACACACCAGACACCACATATATGTATGTTGTTTTTGTTGTTGTTGTTAGGTGCCATGAGGTTGGTTCCAACATAGTGACCCTATGTACAACAGAAGAAAACAATACTCAACACTGTCCCATACCCGGCACTATGTCAGTGTTTCTCTGGTATTCATAAAATTTTCAATGGCTAATTGTTTTAGGATTGTTCCAGGAGTGGGCTGCCAAGTCCTCCTCCCACACACATATGTGTAGTTTATAATTTAAATAAGTTATATAATGCTGAAACTAATAATACAACTAGAGTTCATTGTCCATAGCTTCATTTAGCCTGCAGCCATGGCACTGTGGCATCTGATCCCATCAAATCCTAGAAGCTAAGCAGGGTCAGGCCTGGTTAGTACTTGGTTGGGAGAATGCCTACAAGCACCAGGTGCTGTAGGCTTGGGAGACTGACCTGGCAACCTACTCCCCCCAAAAATAATCAGATATTGAAAACCCTATAAATAGCAGAGAAGCACTAACAATAGTGTTTTGCCTGTTGTACTTAGGGTCGCTTTGAGTCAGATACCAACTCGATGGCACCTAACAACAACAACATAACTTCATTTAATAAGGAAAAATATGTTGCACAATGAACAAATGGCATCTAATTAATATCAGGTTTCAAAAAATGGTATATATAAACCCATTAGCTAAAATGAACGAGAGGTTTTTCCCTTATCAACAGACTCAGGTTCTGATTTATAATTTCCTGTCTTTAGACATAATCCCAGCAAAACTCCCTATTTCTTTGGTAATCAAAAGTAAAAAAAAGCATAAAGGACAGGGAAGAGTTTCAGCTGGACATAAAGAAGCAGACAAAATATTTTATACAAACAGAATAAAATTCTTAATACAAAAATATTAGAAGCTCATGGTCATTTGCTGGATAAAACGTTGTCCTGTAGGATGTAATACCCTCAGAAATTATTCTTATAATGTCACATAATACAATAACTAAGTCATAATGATACATTGCATCTATAAAGAACAGGTTAAATCATGCTTTACATACTTTTGTGTGTGTGAGAGAGATACTGGGGGTGGGGTGAGCCCGGGGTCTTGCACATGTATTTTCAAGTACTTTACCATTGATCAGAACCCGTAGCCCATTTTAAAAATTTCTATCTTAAGACAGGGTCTCACTAAGTTCCACAGGCTGCCTCTGGCCTCAAACTTGCAATTTTGCTGCCTCTGTCTCCTGAGTTGCTGGGATTACAGGCATGTACCACCATGCCCTTCTAGTTCTACATACATCTTAAAAGGCAGCAGAGTGGGGAAATCTAAAGATTGTGGAAATATTAGTGAAATCCAAAAGTATTGGTGCTTAATAAGAAATTTCAGTTACTGAGACAAATAGCTCAAGTTAATATCATTTAAATTACCTGCCTAATTATTTTATTCTCTAATAAAATGTATGTGCAAATTTAAGAACAGTTTAGATCGTCCTGAATAAAGTTCTATTGATAAACTTTCTTCTTAGGTTATAATTCTCTAAATACATAGTATTTTCATTAGAATCACATCATAAAGATTCAGTTAATTCAATAGAACATTTTTGTCCTCTGTTCTCAAGTATAGGCTTCTGGCAAGAACTGTTACCTAAAGGAAAGCAAAGAACAAACAAGAACTCTCCAAATTGCAGTAACTACCTCCATTAAGGTCCATCATAGTAATCAGTAGTTGTCTAAATGGCTTTCCTCCCTAGAAACTAGGAAATAACTAACCCAGGCAGAAGTCAGAGAATTTGGATTTGGGAAATTTAAGCAAAAATATATCACAGAAACCAGAAATGGGTTACAGAAACTGGGCTCCTGGAATTTAGTAGAGAAGAGGAACTTTCCCAAAGTCATGTCATAATGATATACACTTGAAAAATGTGATCAATAAATATGGAATGATTTGTGGGCTCTCTGGTTGGACTTTCCCCCAAGAAATGAGAGCTGTGAATAATATGATTGCTTGAAACTGTTCATAAAAAGTAATATGTACTAGTATGACCACTGGCAAATTACCATCAATAAAGGAAAAGAAGGTACATTCAATCATATGCATTATTATGCATCCCTAGATCACACCAGTAAACAAAGTTTAGACATTTCTAAACTATCAAGAACATTTGTACTTAACAGTTGAGTTAAAGGGGTTTGGTTTGAAACCTCAGGCTAAATTTGTCAAACAACTTTAGAACACTATAGTAATTTTGATCATCAATCAGCCAACCTGCATTTCTTCATGTTAATACAGTGATGATCTTCAGAATTATAAGAAATCAACACTCTCATGTGGGAGATGCAAAAGTATGGCACTAAACTGTGTTGCAATTTACCTGAGTGGTACAAATATAAAGGTGCATAATAATTTGAATTTTATTTTTTGCCATTATCCTTGGCTTAAGTAACACATAATTTTATCTTGCACATTTTTTATTGGCCTATAGGGAAATAATCTGGATTGCTTATTCTTTCTTATTGATGCTAACATTCATTTTACTTGCAGTCATGCTTTAAAGGAAAATATCTTAAATACATCTGGTCAGTGCCATGCCATGGATATTATGATGGCATTCAGAAACACTCTGATCTTTGAAAAAGAGCAGCCAAAGAAAATTAAAGTTCTATTATTCCAACCTGATAACACCTTTGTGGACAAATAGCATGCCTCACTTAGCATAACCTATTATCATGTAGACTCATTCCTGTTTCAAGCTTGTGAGTGAGCTCTACTTGTTAGGTACCATCAAGTCAGTGTCTGACTCATAGGGACCCTACATAAAACAGAAGATACACTATTGTTAATGTTTCTCTGCTATTCATAGGGTTTTCAATGGCTGATTGTTTTTGGAAGTGGGCTGCTGGGTCCTTCTTCCAAGTCTACAGCACCTGGTATTCCCAGCTGGTCTCCCATCCAAGTACTAACCAGGCTCAACTCTGCTTAGCTTCCAAGATCTGATGGGATAGGAAGCCACAGTGGTATGGCTGCAGAGCTTCACTAATACTGCCTAAGAGGTCGCAGGTGAAAGTCTACAATAGTACTACACATCTGTTTTTAGAGTGCAGCCTAATTCTCCGCTAAAAGAAACACTCCTGACAATTCCAAAATTTATTTTTAAGGCAAATCCCCATGACTTTGCAAAGTGTAGTACAGCATGTTAAGCATAGTGTCTGTGGATCAGAGACTTGGTTTCCCAGTGAGAAAGGCTTTCCCTGGCTGCATCAAGGCAAGTAGTATTGATGCTATACAGCAGGGTAGTAATGATGCTATATAGCACACAGAAGAGGGTTGGAATCTTCACAGACGGTTAGAAGCAGCAAGCAGCCCATTTAGTAGGCTACTGAACAATTCACCGGGCATTGTGTTAATATTAATTCACTCCATTTCAATCATGAGTTAGTGAGATTCCCAAGCTACAATTCATCAAGGTATAACTGTTGTGACAACTCATGAAACTCTTAAATCCTTCTCTGTAGCATCGTAATGAAACAGGGAGAGAGAGAAGACAAAAGATGCCACGTTTACATTTTATGAATTGTAAATGTGCATAGTACTTCCCATTCCACTTTAGGGATTACAGTATTTTTCCAGAATCAAGTGACTTTTTTATCCTTAGTTAATTAATCAAGCAATCCTCAGTGGGTTGGTGTCATTTTTCTTTTTGTTCAAGCAAAGGTAAGGTTTCCTGAAATTTATGTATATAGCTCATCTAAGAGATTATCATCGGAGATAAATTAATCCATCAAAAATTTATCATTTGAGCTAGTGGCTGTGTAACAAATAACCACATGGAGCAATGTGTGCCTGATTTGGCATGCATTTCTGATGGAAATGCAGGCCAGAAACTGTGGAAACTGGGGAGAGCTGTGGCCAGGCCAGAAGAACTCATTCAGTGAAATCATCAACATCCCTACAAAATTAGACCAACTATAGTTTATTCCGGGCTGGGATTTAGCTCAGTTGGTAGAGCGCTGCACTGAAGTTTCTGAGGTCCTCAGTTCAACTCCCAGCACTGCAAAAATGGGAGAAGGACCTGGCAATCCACTCCCAAGGCAATCCCGAAATAGTCAGCCATTGAAAACCTTATGAGGGTCGCTATGAGTCGGATACCGACTCGACAGCACCTAACAACAACAACAACATAGTTTATTCCAAAATTATAACACTTGAAGGAGTAGGCATGGAGTGGGGAATCATCTCTCCTTGGGTGTGTACATTGGTGTTTTAATTTAAAAACAATGCCCCTAAACCAACTGGATCCTTTTCTAACACAGTGATCCTGGCTAGTAGAAGTACAAGGAAGAAGTTTCATATACAAAATTCAGGCTGGTAAATTCTCCAAATAAGTTGTAAGGCTATTTACTAATGTAATCTTAGTGCACAATCTCTCATAGAAAGAAAGAAGCAGTTCAGATACTTCAGCACTTCCTTCAAACATATGACCAGGTGAAGATGATAAATGTTTTGGCCAGAAAGCAAAGATTTAAATAAGAGCTTGCATCCAGAGGACAGTGGTTGCATTAGAGTAGATGTCCCTACTGCACAGAACTGGAAACATCCTAGGAGCAAATCGTGTGCGTTTGAAGAAGCCCAGAGTTCTGGATACATAAAATGCAGAACACAGGCCAAGAAGAGAAAAATATTACTGTCATGAAAGGTGCTTTTGAGGTAACTGTGCGGGGATTCCCTTAGAAGATGCAGTATCATCCTTTCCCTCACTACAAATAAGCAGAAGCATCTCTTCTCAAACAAACCACCTCCCCCAATCTCTTTCAAACTTCCTATTGGTTTAGAAGCCCCTGCTACAGCCTGCACAGACCATACACTCCACCAGTGACTCGTTTCAGGAACTTACATAGGACTAAAGTTCTTTCTTCTCAGTGAAAACAGTAAGGACGTTGGCTGAGAGGTTAACTTGCTGGGGAATAAATGTAAGTCCTATACACTGAGAAGTTATAAATCTCTCTCCAGAAGAAAACGCCTATCAGCAGCTCATGCCAGCCCAGCTTTTAAGAGCATTAAAGCAAATGCAGTGAGCCTAATATATTCACATATAACACATGTGGTGGCCGTTGCACATACTTCATAACTCAGAGGGCAGCTGCTGCTGGGTGGGAAATGGATGCTGTGACAGGCCCCCGGTGATTTATACCGCGCGGCACTCAAAGAGCTGTGGTTGACCAGCCTGCCCAGATGAGCTCAGGTCCTTCCATGTTCCCTCCCCTCCACAGCCAATGTAGGCAGGAGATCTGATCTGCTGTGGTGGGGGAATGAAATTGGGGGTAACCCAGGCAAGCAGCAAGCCTCACTTCCCTGGGTCCAGACTCTCACAGAATATAACCCATTCATAGATGAAGAATTAATTAACGAATGGGTATACCTCCTATTTCATTCATTAATATCTCACGTCTAAAGTTCCCATCTTACCTGAGATCCAGAGACCTTACTTAGTGCCTCTGCCTGTGGCTCATGTCATCTTACAAGAGCCAACCAAAAAGCTACCATTCTCCTTCCTCAGCATCAAGTCCTCACCCTCTGCTGGCCCTGCTCAGGGATGTCCTTTTGTTATGTCATCAAAATCCCGGACAAATCCACAGCAGCTTCAGACTTTATCTAGAGTAGAGAAAGTCCCAGTGCTATTGTGCTAGTCTCCATAATCCTTTGTTACCAATCAACAAAGTCTTTAAAACACTCTGCTGAATAGGAATTTCACTGCCTCCCAACTAGACATTTGGCCTTATTAAGGGCACCTCCTACTGGTCCTTTCTTAGAGTGAACTGTACTTTCTTCATCATCAATTCCTGCCATGTTCCCAAAGGGGAAATTGCTACTGAGAAAAAGCTAATACCCGGATAAATGAGCAAAGAAGATCAGAGTAATCTGAATTAGCAATATCTTAAGAGTGCACCACCCACTTTCCTGGGACCCTTGCAAACTGAATCACAAGTCATTTGCAAATAATAGAAATGGGGTTAGAAGTGTAGAGAAGTTTAAAGATACACAAGTTTAACAGCAGGCACATTCCTTGTATGTGGGCATTTTTGTCTATGAAGAGAATTTCTTAAGAAGGATATTACGAGAAAACAATAATAAATAAATGGCCCTAGTGCTCTAGATAAGAAATTTAAATAAATGGGAAGGTGATACTTAATTTAGAGATTAATAATACATATATTTTAAAACATATGCATTAATATATTAATATATTCATAAAACTTTTATATTCATAAAAATTCATATATCAAATCCACTTCCATGCGTCTACACCGACCCTTTGCCAGACAACAGTCACATGGAAAATGGCTTTAAAATACTGTCCTGTAATTGACAAGACATCATTGTCCATTTTTGCACACCTTGATGAATGCAATATTTTCAGCTACAGCCACCGATCAGACTTTCTAGCCAGCAAGAGATGCCTTCTCTGAACTTCCCTTTCTTATCCGTGGTGGTCCCCCAAACTGCCAAAGAGAGCCCAAGTCCATCTTCCCGGTAGAAGGAGGGTCCTCCTGTCTGCAGCGCTTAAGCCTCTGCAGGTTCCAGTACAGAATTTTAAAAAGACACCTATTCATCGCCGGGAGGATGTTGCACCCCCCACACACCCCCGCCCACCTTCTGCGGGAGTAATTGCCGAGGACAAAGCTCCGGGAGAGAGGAGCCTGGGAGGAGGGGACGGAGCCCAGAGGGAGGAGGGAGCACCGGCAATCGAGCACGCGGATGCGGGCATGCGCGCGCGCGCGCGCACACACACACACAAACACACAGACACACGCACACACGCCCCTAACACTAGGTCGCTGTATCTGGCCAGATGAGGACGAAGAGTCGGGTGTGTGTGCTGAAGGGAACGCACTCCTGTCCGCGTGCGGCGGGCCGTGCCAGGCTTTGGGAAGCCGTGGCCGGCTGGGCGCTGGACTCCCTGCCTCCCTGGAGACCGCCAAGAGGCGCATTCTCTGCTCACGTTGGTAACCCTTGGCCGGGCCGCACGTAGCGGTGACAAGAAAGCCAAGCTTAGGACTCCAGGGAGGCTGGGGACTTGGCAGCCGTGATTTAATTCCACTCCCGGATCATTTCCAAAGCGCAGGTCGGGCGCTCCTGCCCAATGCCTGCTCCCTGCCCGCACCTTCTCTTCTTTTGGATTTGAGAAAAGATCTTTTCCAGAGGGATTTGGATGCTCGGCTGGTGGCTCTCTCTTTCCCCACCAGGCTGGCATGCCGTACCACCATGCCCGGGTACTTGAGGTGAAGTCCCGCAAAGCAAGTGAACCTCATAGTCACTTTGCTCTTTTTTTATTCTTTTGGCCGTCGAAACCCCCAGCTCCGTATTCTGAGACTGCAGCAGTCCCAGGCAGCCTTCGGATCCCTGTTTGTCCTGGGTTAGCCCCAAACAGTTTTGCCATTTTTAATTAGAAATTGCGATTGCCAAATGCCAGGGCCAGAGGGCCGGTTCCCTGGGATTTCAATCATTTAGAGTTTGGAGGTGTCCTGGAGATATTTGGAGACTTAGCTTAGGAACTGCGCTGGCCGTTTAAGAATGAAATAAAACACGCCTCCCTCCTACTGGCAACTCTGCACCTCTTTGGGCACCGTGGTCCTCTCTGAAGGACCCAAACATAGCTGTCCCTTTCCCGATTCTTCATCAGCAAGACTAAAAAACTCAAAGCGGGAGGCTCACTTAGTCACACGCAAACAGCCCCACCAGCCTCATCCCACGCAGACTTCTCCAAGCCCCTTGGGCGTCCTCCTCCGCTTGCTCCACTTCCCCCAACCCAACCTAATTCCTTTCAACGAACCCCCCCCCCCCCATCACCTGCCCTGGCCTGCCAAGTCTCCAAACCAACGCAAGTACTTGCAAAAGCAAAGCCGCCAGAAATACGAGATTAAAAACGAGCGAAGGGACGCCCCTCTCCCCTGCCACCAACACTGTCCACCCCCAGGGGAGGAAAGTCTTCTGTCTTTTATCATCCGCAAGGAAAGGGGGGGGGTGCACAGATCGCACGCCGGAATACCTTGTTATTTCCCCTCCAGTCCCATTTTACTCTCGCCAAATGAAAGGAGCGGAAGGGGGTGCAGGGGGTGGAAGAGAGACGAGAAGAAAGGAAAGAACCTCTTACCGGTGACTTGAAGATGCGCGCCGAGCAGGGAAGCTCCGAAGAGTACAAAAGCCAGCTTGGGTACCCAGACACATCCAAGACTATTCTCCATATTTCAGCCAACGCGCTCGGGGCTGGGGGTCCTGGGCAGCGGCGGCGCTCACGCACATGCACTCACACACGCATGCACACATGCACACACACGCGCCGAGCCCCTTTGGCTTCCTCCTCCTCCTCCTCCTCCTCGTCCTCTTCCTCCACCTCCTTCTCCACCTCCCCTGCGCCTTGGCTGCCTCCGAAGCCTTCCTCCTCGTCCCCGGACAGAATCAGCAGCAAAGAGAGGCAGCAAAAAGTTCCATTCGGTCCAAGAGATCCCGAGCCCCGGCAGAACCTTGGACAACTCACTCAAGGGAGCGGAGCAAGCCAGCGAAGGGAAGCTAGGTCTCCGCCGGGCTGGCGAGGCATCAATGAATAGACCATTCAGGAGCGACCCAGCGGAGAGGGAGAGCGATCCCGGGGCTGGCTGTGCATTAAAAGGTGGAGGCTCGTTCCATGCCGTCGGCTGGGCAAAGTTGGAGAGAAAAATCCGCGCAGGAGCCGCTGGGGCTGTGCGTACTGCTTCCGAGAGCTGGGGGACCGAGGGAGGAGAGGCGGGGGGCTGCGGGGCGGAGCGCGCTCACTTGTTACTGGGGTGTCCGCCAGCGGTGTGTGAGCTGAGAGTTGGAACCATACTATCCATTGATCCGGTGAAGTGGAGGGCTGGAAGGGAAAATGTGGAGCCCGGAGGAGGAAGAACTGGATCAGGCAAAGATTCTACGCGAAGGTGGGTGGGGGCCGGAGAGACGGTGGCTTAGGGAAAAAAGAGCGGGCGGAGGAGGGCTCCCGCAGCTGCCGGCTCTGGCCTGCGCATCGGCGCACAGGGATGCCCTCTGTGGGCAAAGCGGGGAAGTCGCTTCTGTCAACGGAGCCGGCGAACATCGCGAGCGTCGGAGGCTTTGCAGCAATCTTTTTTGGACACGCAACACTCAGGAAATTATTTTTATTTGATTCTAAAACCTTGGCGGGTGTTTAATCGAGGACAAGTGGCCGGGGCGTGTACTTCCTTCCTTGCCCTCAGTACTATTTAAAAGAAAAAAATTTTTTTTTTTAAATTTGGAAAAAATAATTCATCCAATCCAATTCCCTTCTAGGACAGGTGGGAAACTGAGGTCCATAAACACCCGGGGCTGAGGCGTCAGAACACTGTTTCTTGACATAATAGCTAGTGTTTTCTATTCGTAGGACATTTTACTTCATCTGTGCTTGTTCTTTTTTAGATGTGATTCGATGCTTTATTTGATTTTTTAAAAAGTACTTCCTATGTTCCAAGAAGTATGGATAGGAGAATGAAAAAGACTCAGTCTCTATTCTCAATAAAGTTTTGATATCAGTTGGGAGGAGAGTATAACAGGATAATTATAAAATATGATAAATATAATGGTCTATGTAAATGAGGAGGTGATCTGGGAGAATAAAAGAGACACATCTCCAGTCCCTCACACGAGTGACGCAGAGGGGGAGGAAGAGAGAGAGGAGGGGAGGAAGAAGAAGAAGAAGAAGAAGAAGAAGAAGAAGAAGAAGAAGAAGAAGAAGA
>VMDO01004895.1:0-18827 GCA_007922755.1 Pedetes capensis
ACGACACATTTCCTTTCTTTTTTCTTTTTTAAGTTATCTAATCTACAGGAAATTTAGATCCTAGTCTTCAATATCTTGTTTTTTAGTGAAGCAAAACAAAAACCTTAAATCCATCTTATAATCTAAGTTTAAGTTCATTTTGATCCAGTGGGTTTGACTATCTAAAATTCATGTGATCTTTTTATTGTGGCTAGGAAAACTTCTTTGTGGTTAAATATTAACAGTTTGCCTTCCTATTTATTCAGAACAACAACAATAACAACAACAACAAAAAAGCAAGAAAACAAATTTCTCCCTCAGTATTGTTCAACAATAACTGAGGGTCATAATGATGATCCAGATCATCCTCCAAGCCCTGCAAATTCTGACATGCCTTTTTTATTTGTGAAAAAAAGATATAATTTTGTTTTAGAATATTTTAGAAAACTACATAATGAAAGTAAAATCACTCAGAATTCTGCACCCTTGACATCTTAACATTTTGTATACTGAAATGCTTTTAAGTCATTGAAAACTAATTTAATTTAGTGTTGCATATTCTACTTTAGTCTGAGTTTTTAAAAAATGACCATCTGAGTAGATGCAAATGAAGACTGTCCATTATATTTAGTTCATATCACTTACCAACCTTTTTTTTAAAAATTGGGTGCTTTACTAAATTCTAGAGAATTTAATTCTGGAGAATTTTAGAAAATTCTATTTTCACCTGGCTCTAAAGCAGCTGTACCTACAATTATAGCACATTCCCAAGGACAGAGGAAGAACTCTTCCCCTAAAAAAGGGAAAGTACATGATATTTCTCTTGGATTGCTTAAACTGCTAGCATTTATTGGTACAAGCACAAAAATCAAAGTACTAAAGATACTTTTAGAAAGAAGAAAACATTTGTTTTTATATTTGCTGTAAAAGTTGCTAGGTGACAGCTATACCACTACTGGGAATATACCCAAAGGGAGATAAGTCATCATACCACAGAAACACCTGCATCTCCATATTCAATGCAGTATTTTTCATAATAGGGAGGATATGGAACCAACCAAGGTACCCATTAACAGAAGAATAGATGAAAAAATTATGGTACATATACATAATGGAATACTACTCACAATAAAAATGAAATAATGTCATTTGCAGCAAAATGGATGGAACTGGAGAACATCTTAAGCAAATGAACACAAGCTCAAAAAGAGAAATACCATATGTTCTCACTCATATATGGGAGCTGAACCTTACTTAAGGGAAAAAATATCCTATACATAAGGTGATATATAAAAAAATGCACAATTAAACTTATCAAAGAAGGAACAATATAAAGAATAGAAAGAAGGAGGGAGGGAACTAGCAAAGGGAAGTGAAGATTATAGAAGGAGGGATGGGGAAGAGAATCAATGTAGAGGGATAAAGGGGAAGAAGATAATTTCATTGTAAATGATGCAACATCATGAGTACATTGGAAAAATAGGGGAATATAACCCACACATGCATATGAATTTTACTACACATTAGTCAAAAGGTAAGTTGATAAAAGTATAACCAGAAGTGATATAATAGTTGCATAATAGAAAAATCCAATGCTATATTGCTCTGTATCCCACCATCATTTACCAATAAAGGAAGGGAAAAAAGTTGCTGGATGACTTACTTTAATATAAGCTAAATGTGATTATCCCCTAAAGTGATTGATTAATCAGGCTGTATACCAGTAGTTTTCAAAAAAAAAAAAAAGTCTTTAAAACCCAATTAGCTGCTTCCTAAAATGATAAAAATGTTATAATAACATTTATTTCTGTTTTAGGTTGTCCTCTGGGATATCACTGCACATGCAGATCGCATAGAAAACATTAAAGGGGGTGGCAGTAGAAGTAAAAAAGCCACACTCAAGGTTGGTTTCCATAACTTTTCACTTGCAAGCTTGTTTTCCATTTATACACTTACTGAAAAGTACATAACAGAGTTGTTGAATGTAATAAAGATGCAATATAAAAAGAAAGAAAGAAAAAAAGAATGCCATTTCCCAAGCCTTCACAGCTGCTTGTGGACCTGTTCTGATCATTCTGTGAGCCCTTCACTAAAAACACAAAAAATGCGGGGTGTAGCTGCACACGCCTGTAATCCTGGGGACTCAGGAGGCAGAGACAGGAGGATCACAAGTTCTAGGCCAGAGGCAGCCTGTGTAACGTGGTGAGAACTTGTCTCAAGATAAAAGAGGGGTTGGGGGTACAGCTCAGTGGTAGAGAGCTTGCAAAGCATGTGTGAGGCCCTGGTTTCAACTCCTAGTACTGAAAAAAAAGTTTCCTCATCTATCCCATGATGTTAGGGAATTTGGTGGTGGTTCTTTTTGTTCAATAAAATGAAGAGACCAAGTGACTTGTCTAAAGTGATGTCATTGAAGGCAGAAGGGTCAGTTATGCAGGCCCTGCATCACAGTCCATAGTTTAGACACACCACTTCGCCTCATCAGGAATCAGATCTCATGTATCAAATGAAGGGTTACAATCCTTTCTGATATAAAAACATACTATATGATTTTGTGCCTGCAGCCATACCACGATGGTGTCCAGTCCCCTCAGATCTTGGAAGCTAAGCAGGATGGGGCCTGGTTAGTACTTGGGTGGGAGACCGCCTGAGAACACCAGGTGCTGTAGGCTTGGGAAAGGGACTCAGCAACCCACCTCCAAAACCAAATCAGCCACTGAATACCCTATGAATAGCAGAGAAGCACTGACAATACTGTTTCATCTGTGGTATGTAGGGTCTCTATGAGTTGGAAGCCAACTTGACAGCAAATAACAACATATGATTTTGTGATGCTGTAGATTCTTTTTTCCCCCCTTTGTAGTGCTAGATAAAGTTCTCTCCAACTTAGCTGCACCTCCAGCTCCTTTTCTTATTTTTTATCTTGAGTCAGGGTCTTGCTAAATTGTGCAGGCTGCCTCTTGGCCTCTACTCATAATCCTCCTGCTTCTGCCTCCTGAGTTGCTGGGATGACAGGCATGCACCACTGTGCCTGACTAAGGTTGTAGATTCTATTGAGAGTACTGAGAAAAGATTCCTTGGCTTTCAATGTTTACCCACCACGTAGCACATCCTTTCCAACCCCAGTTCTTCAGCCCTAATATCCACAATTCTCTTACCAAGGAATAGAAAGACGTGGGCTTCTGTGCATGTATGGAAACATTCCTAAGAATGAAGTATTCCATTGGTTCTCTCAGGAGTAGGTCAAAAATACTTGTGAAGTTTAAAGATAAAATCTTAGACTAAACTGAAAAGGAAAGTTGATAACTTTATTACCTAAATATATGATATATACAAAAACTAATATTTTTTCCTTGAACTGATGATAAATCTCCAAACTAGTGATTTTAATTAGAATAATTAATAAAGTATGAGTTCACTGATTAGCTCTCTAAAATGTTAACTTTCTTTTAACATTTCTTCAGCCTATGTTTCTCCTTGAACCAGACAGTAATAAAGAAGCAATGTATATTAGACACTGTGCAGTATCTTCAATAGAAAATGGGCATAGGAAAGTAATTACAGATATACACTGGCTGTCTGACACATTTGAGGTCAGTATTGATAGCTTCATACTTTTTCTGGCTGGATTGTAAATTTTCAGATTTCAACCAAAGAACATATTTCTGATCAATAATTCATTTATATTTAAATTGTTAAATAACCAATCTTTCAACTAGGATACTTTATAACCACTAAAAACTGGGTAGGATCTACAATGGTACAGGACAATAGTGGAGAAGATAGGGTTTGACATATAAAGTGCAAATATTTTACTACCTTACCATTTTGGAATTTATGATCTTAGCTACTTAGGGCACGCAATGCTAAAGATCTGTGGCACACTGTAACGTGCAGTTTTGCCAAGGTAGTTTTGAAATAAGTTCACCAAGAGGCTACTTGGTGAAAACTAACTGTATAGAAAACTAGCCTAGCTGATGGCGCAGACTGTAGTTCTGTACTTGGCTGTTATCTCCCAAATACGGTGTTTATGAGTTTGGAAATGGCAAGCGCCCCAAATGTTTTCCCTCAAGGACACCAAGGATTTACTATGTACTTTGAAGAATTAACAGGTCATAGTATCAAAGAACAGCATGAGAAATTAGTTATGAGAGTTACTAGCTCTACCAAATACTCAAGTGGGTTACGTGAAGCAAAAATACTTTGAAAAGTCATAATGAACATGAGCAATATATGATATACATGTATGGAAATGTCCTAATGAAACCCATTAAGTTGTACACTAACTAAAAACATTACTAATAAAAAAAATCATAATGGGCCAAAATGTATAGTTTAGACATAGCATTTGTCTGCAGCCATAGCACCCAAGCATCCAGTCCTGCCTGATCTTGGAAGCTAAGCAGGGTCGGCATGTTTAGTCCTTGGATGGGATTCTGCCTGGGAATACTAGGTGCTGCAGGCTAGGGAGAAGGACCTTGAAGCTCACTCCCAAAGCAATGCACCATTGAAAATCCTATGAACAGCAGAGAAACACTGACAATAGTGCCAAGCATGACATAGCGCTGGAGAGTGTTTTGTTCTGTTGTATATAGGGTCACTATGATTGGGCTGGAGTTTAGCTCAGTTGGTAGAGCACTGCTTTGCACTTTCTGAGGAGCTGGGTTTGATCCCCAGCACCACAAAAGTGTGGGAAGGATGTAGCAGTCCATTCCTGAAAACAATCCCAAAACAGCCATTGAAAACCCTATGAGGGTCACTATGAGTTAGACCCAATTCAACAGCACCTAACAACAATAATAGCATTTGTTATCTATAAAAATTTAATGCGTGATCATGGAAATTATAACACAAGAAAAGAAACTCCATTTCAACTGCATTGCAACTCACACCACACACACAAATTAACTCAGATGATTATAAATTTAAACAACAGATCATAGAAAAATCAACAAATTAGAGCATGATATCATATTTCTGGAATGGGAATGATTTTCTAAGCTTTTTCATGTAGAAAGAAATCACAAAGAAAAAAGTGGATAGATTCAAAATGTACACATATAAATTTCTAAATTAAAAATAATAAGTAAATAATAAAGCAGAGGAAAATATTTGCACCAAATATAGTAAATATAAACATTTCCAATAAATATGCAAATGATATACACTAAACAAAACAATTAGTAAATCAACATGAAAATCATCGAGTCTTTCTAATATCAAACAAGTTAATAATAAAGCAAAGCAATAATCATGTACAATTTGGGGCTAATTTAATTTTTAAATGAAAATTTCAAACATTACTCTGTAGTAAAGAGGATAAGGTAGTGAAAACAGTATACATTAACATTACTGACTGTAATCTAAAACTTTTAGAATGGAGTTGGTTAATGTGGTTTTATGTCATCCAAATGTTCAAAAGTTTTGACTGGTAATTCCAATTCTGGAAATTCATACTTAAGAAATTAAGTGTGTCTCAAGACAAAAATTGCATGTACACCATAAAATACACGTTAAAGTATATCCATGGAGAGACTGGCAAAGAAGATAAGGTAGAACTCTGATTTTAGAAACTGTTTTCCAAGCTTTTGTAATATTATTATGGTGTTAGGATTTTTAATCATAAAAATGTAAAAAGCCCAGGGCAATCATATCTCTGAGGTCCCTGGGGTGATAAAACAAAAGAAGCCTCTGGAGAGGGAGGGTCCATGGACTATCTGTCAGATCCAAGTGGAATTTGGCAGCAACAACCAGAAAGGCCTCAGGCTACAGCAATGCCAACCTGGTTTGTGATTGCCTAGCTCTGGCATGCCTGCAGTTCCAAGCACAGAAAGTTCTGCTTTCACTATCAGCCTGCTGGGGAAACTTTGTTTACTATTTTGCTCATCAGACCTATCAGGAAAGTCAGGTCTCCCTATTGATTTCAGAAGGACACTGTCCTAGCTTGCCTCCAAACCTTTTTACCTGCTTTGACAGGTAGTTAACCATGAGGAGCCAGAACCCTTGCTGTAGATCATCTATGTGCTTGTAGAGTATTGCCAATAATTATAGACATCACTGGTTTCTTATTTAATATTTATTGTCTTTTCTATTGAGCTTACCTCCTTAACAACCTCATAAAAGCTCCTGTGTTTGACTCAACAATTGATAATGAAAAACTGAGTTTGCTTTTCTGATAATATGGATAATAAAATTATAGCATGTCACCTATTTTTACAAAACTATTAAAATCACTTATGAACATGTAGATAAAGTTAAAATTATTGAACTAAAAAATCTTATACAAATATTTGCATGCATTCTAATTGTGTAAAATTGTTTCTGGGACAAACTGGACAAGAATATATAGCAGAACTATATGTGATTTTGAAACATTCAAAGTTTTCCAAAATTTAAAACAAGGAATAAGATCATTTAAAAGGTAAATAGCTATGAAAAAAATATTATTTTAAAGTATATTATTTTTAAAGTATATAGACTTTACTTTCCTTACATTTAAAAAAATAGATTAACAGAGTGGGCTCTGTCTTTGAAAATCGAAGTGGAATTTGCTGTCAACTTGTTACCTGTTCAGCAGATTGGTATGTCTTATTTCAAATGTTTCCTAAAATGTTTTCATACAACATGCTCTTTTTTGTCCTTAGATATTCCTATAATTAGTGCCTCCTTCAGATCTTTAAATAATCTTTATTATAGTGATTAAGCCTAATATAACTAAAGGATAGAATATTATAGATTGCTGCTGGATAGATTGTTGCTGGTGTAAAAAAAAGTATTTATAGGGATAAATTTGTAAAAAAAAATAAGTAAAAAGAATTAACTAGTCATCATAGTTGATAATGGTGTATAGAACATTATCCGTAGTTATTCTACTTCTTCACGTTCTCGTGTTTATGAATTTGCAGTATATGTGGTTTACATTCAATTTTATCTAATATTTA
This sequence comes from Pedetes capensis, assembly GCA_007922755.1. Classification (NCBI taxonomy): domain Eukaryota; kingdom Metazoa; phylum Chordata; class Mammalia; order Rodentia; family Pedetidae; genus Pedetes; species Pedetes capensis. Next base: position 6,918 of record VMDO01004895.1, read on the forward strand.
TGAAGATTATAGTATTTAACTGGGATGACTTCTTTTAACAAGTAGAATAGTTTCTACATTTTTGTTTTATATTTATAGACTATTTTTATAAATAATTTCATAGCTACATTAGAGGACATTCACTTAAGTATGTCTTCCAGTTTATATGTAACTAAGAACTCACAACAATGTAGAAAATGTGGAGAGTATTATTCGTCCAGCCTCCAAATTCTAGAATAACTCTACTATTAAAAACATCTTTAACTCCAATAGAAATAACGACACCTTTAGCTATAGAAACTGACAGCAGCAGAAGCATCTGAAGAGTGGCAAGAGAAGGCATAAATGACTTTCACCATCCTGGTGTCTGTTCTCATCAGACCTTGGAAATTAAGCAGGGTCAGGCCTGGTTGTATGTGGATGGAAGACCACCTGGGAATACCAGGTACTGTAGGCTTGGGAGAAGGAACCAGAACCCCACTCCTGAAGCAATCAACCACTGAAAACTCTATGAATAACAGAGAAGCACTGACAATAGTACTGAGCAAGGCACAATATTGGAGAGTGTGTCATTCTGTTGTATTTGGTTCACTATGCACTAGGTTCACTACAAGTCAGACCCAACTTGACATGACTTGATACCGATGGGCAAAGGAGACCTGATTAATCCGTTGAATTATATACTTTAAATATGGTATAGGAGTTATATCTTAATAAAGCTCTTTTTTTTTTTTCAATACTGGTTGGAGGTGAACCCAGGGCCTCTCACATCCTGGGCAAGTGCTCTACCACTGAGCTGCACCCTCAGCCTCTTTTTAAAAATATTTTGAGACATTGTGTCACTAATTGTGCAGGCTCCTGCCTCAGCCTCCTGAGTCACTGAGATGACAGGTGTGCACCATAACATCCAGCTTTAATGAAGCTCTTATGTCAAAAAAATTGCATCGATTTCTAAACTCAATTCTTATATATGATAATATTAATCTCAAGACAAGGAAAGTCATTAAATAATGCTAAAAATGGTATCATTCTCAAAAATATCAAATGCAAACTAGGCCCATTTAAAAAATCTTGGTTTCAGAAACACCAGAATGTAGCCATGCTAATGTGCAGCAGTACTACTGGTAGTTCTGAGGTTACACTGCTTATTTGTACTTAATAAAAAATAATATAAACTTTCCTTTAGCACAATTTGCTTCTGGGATATTAGGCCGCAGAAAACTCTAACTCCTCAACCAACAGAGAAAAAGAAAGAAGAAAATATTGAAATTCCTTTTGATGTACCACCTACTTTTTTGCATCTAGATCTCTCCTGGAAACCTCTCACTAAGGTAACATGAGATTATTCCATCCAATTTGTTTTTCTACAACATATATTTTGCATAAATACACATACACACATAGACACACCTTCTAAAAGAAGAGCAGCTCAAATTATCACAGGACTTTAAAATTCATGCATTCATTCAATGAATAAATTCCTTGAGGGTTATTTTTATGCCTGCCTAGGCCAAACCAGAGATGAAAATCTTGAACTTGAGATTGATTATTTCATGTATAAGCAAGCCACAGTGTACAGGTGTGTCTGTAATAATTACTCCATTGCATCTCAGTCGCTTTAAAATTGGTAGGTGCTTGAGTTAGCCAAGAAAAGTTAATTTCTCCCCTTTTGTAGCCAAAATTCTGCATATTTTACATGTCAATAGTAGCAAATGATTATGTGATATAACTAAGAAGCAATTGAATGAGACTTTTTTTGTATTTATCTTGAACCACAAAGCTTAAAGAAAATTGATACCTTGAGAGCAATATAGTTAAGGGTGGGATGTGTATAGAAAGTATGAATGCACTTTTTCTTTAGGAAGTCTAATTTTAAGCCCAAGATTAATACCTTTCTTTTCTTTTGGTTTACAATTATCACAAGAACTGCATTATTAAGTATTTGCTTCTGGTGCAAGAAAGAGCATGGAGGAATGAGAATATTCCTGAAATAACTGGGAAAGAATTGGGAAAAGAGTATTAGAAATTCTGTAGGGTAGAATTTGCTGAGTTGTGATTAGTGAAAACAAAGAAGCAAAACACTTAAGAATAATTGCACTGAAGGAGAAGAAGTGGAGAGAGAGAGAGAGAAAGCCATGAAAGAAAAATGTAAAAGGTTACAGTTTGCCATTCCAGCCAGCAGGGCGTGGTGCAGGCCCAGCACTACTTGTGCAGTTGCGGGGTGCTTGTGTCCCTGAGAGGACCTGAAGGTGGCCAGGTTGAAGCAGGGACCCTCCACAACTAACTGGGATTTCGTTTAACTGAAAGAGTTAGGGAAGAGGGGAATGAGTCATTATTTTGTAATAAAACTAACAAAGCTGTATTATGGAATAAAGTATAAGACATTTACAGAAAGAAAACAACAGATGAGACTTTGGGATTTGGAAACGTGCCCCCAGACAAGCTCCCTTTTGCAGCAAAGTTTTAGAAATGTGGTTTAAGTGCCTGCCATAGGGAAATACAAATGGTAGAAAGAGGAAGAAGAAAGGAGAGGAAGATGGTTTTCCCACAATCTAGGAACAGAAGGGACAGGCAAAAATAAATCTTCCAAGCATACTTTAAGGATATATCTTTCTTTTATGTTCTCTCAAAAGATAAAGCTGTCTAAGGGTGAAACAAGTTTAGACCACTGCCCAACGAAGATAAGTCTGGCTGGAGACCATGTTCTTTATAAAACACAAGGTAACTAACTGTCCTTGCCTGTTAAAAAGACATTTAATAGTTTGAGCATTCATGTCTGATGTCTAAGGTGAGTCACTTAATAAAATAGACAAATTTGTAAAAAGAACACAGAAAATCAAACCCTCCAAAATGAAACTTTATAATGGCTATAATAGTTATGGAAAATACATTAAAATTGCCTGTACACACAAGAGATTTAACAGAATTCAATCCAGTTTCACAAACTTTTATTGAGTTTGTGTGTATATACTCACACATATGCATATGCTGTTGTTGTTGTTGTTAGGTGCCATCAAGTCTGTGTCTGACTCATAGTGACCCTACGTACAACAGGCGAAAAAGAGTGTTGTTTGTGCTTCTCTGCTATTGATAGGGTTTTCAATGGCTTCATTGTTTTTTGGGGAGTGGGTTTCTGGGTCCTTCTCCCAAGCCTACAGCACCTGGTGTTCCCAGGAGGTCTCTCACCCAAGTACTAACTAGGCCCGTCCCTGCTTAACTTCTGAGATCTGACAGGATCAGATGCCACAGTGATATGGCTGCAGGCCACATATGCATATACATATATATATATATATGCATATATATATATACTCCATTGGCCGCATGTGTATATGTGTACATATGTGTATATATGTGTATATATGTGTATATACATACACATATATAAGTATATGCATATGTATGTATGTGTATCTATGTATACATATGTATATATGTATGTTGTTGTTGTTGTTGTTAGGTGCCGTTGAGTCGGTATGCGACTCATAGCGACCCTCATAGGGTTTTCAATGGCTGACTCTTTCAGGATTGCCTTGGGAGTAGATTGCCAGGTTCTTCTCCCATTTTTGCGGTGCTGGAAATTGAACTTGGGACCTCAGAGACAGCAGCGCAGCTCTCTACCAGCTGAGCTAAATCCCAGCCCGTATATATGTATACATATATATATACACACACATACACATATATACACACATATATATGTATATGTATGTATGTGTATATATAGTATATATGTATATGTATACATGTATATATGTATACATGTATATATGTATACATGTGTATATATGTATATATGTATATGTGTGTATATATGTATGTGTATGTGTGTATATGTGTACATATGTGTTTATGTATATACATATATAGCCATACCACCCCGGTGTCTGATCTCCTCAAATCTCAGAAACTAAGCAAGAGTCAGACCTGGTTAGTGCTTGGATGGGAGACTGCCTGGGAATACCAGGTGCTGTAGGCTTGGGAGAAGGACCTGGCAGCCCACTCCTGAAAGAATCAGCCTTTGAAAACCCTATGAATCATAGAGAAGCAGTGACAATAGTGCCAGGCATCACATAGTGTAGGGTAGTGTTTTTTTCTGTTGTACATAGGGTTGCTATGAGTCAGACCTGACTCAACAGCCCCTAACAACAGCATACATATGTACACATACATAATACATATGTGTATTTGAGATGAAGTTCTCACCATGTTGCCTTAGGCTAGCCTGGAACTCCTAGACTCAAGCAATTTTCCTGCCTCAGCTTCCCAAATAGCTAGGACTGCAGGTACCTAATACTGTACCTACTTCTGTATGTTTTTGAAAACTCATTACATTTAAATTTTTAAAAAAAGAGGAAGGAAGAAAAAGAATGAAGCCCACCTAATGAATATGTATGTGCTTTAGGAATAATTTTACAGAATGGAACATATGTGAGGTTTAGCAAAATAAGTTAACTATCAAGAAATAAATTGCCATGAATATAATTTTTAAATTAATATTTGCAGAGCACCATAATAAAGAAGTAAAGAAAGAAAAGAATAATAAAGCACCATAATAAAGAGTAAAGAAAGAAAATTCACTTTTAAATCTATCTCAATTCAACCCTCATTTTGTTGAAGTAATTGAAGGGTGCACATATAAGTTGTCAAAACTATGAAGATAAGGGTATGCATAACTATCCCACCTGAAAAGCAAAGCATAATACAAATGTACAAGAATAACTAGCAATTGGAGTATTGCTCAAACATTTGCCTTATCTGAAGAATTTCTATTGTAAAATTTTCAATGTTCAGTTAAATGATAGAATATAAAAACACATTTTATATATATATTTAATATCCTCCTTGAGCAAAATTTGACTTTAAAGCCATGTATTTTATTGACATAATCCAAGATCTCATGCTAAAAATAAAATAGAATCAATGTTTTTAGGCTTTTTTAATGCAATATTAAAGCATCACAACTTTTTGTTTTGGGGCATGCTTCATTCTAAAGGAAATCTAATGTGGGTTTTTTCTTCCACCTCTTCTCCTCTTCTTCCTCCTCCTCCTTTATTTCCACCTTTTCCTTGGCATATGGTTAATTTACTGAATTCCATCTATGAGTCAGGGACTGTGCTAATATTACGCATGTTTTCATTCATTGATCAGATGTTCATGAAGTGCTTATTTTGTGCTATGCCATGGGGTAAAATAGTGGATAAAAACAGATGCTACTGATCACAATGAGCCACAAGCTAGGAATGTTCATAATCATTTTATAATCAGGGAAGCCAAGGCTGAGAGAGGTTAACGTAACTTGTGAAGAGCTTACCTGTGGATCACTTGCTGGGCCAGTGGGAGCACTGCAGCCAGAAGGAACTCTGCATCCTGTCCTTTTGCTGCTCCACGGTCACATTCTCCCCATTCTCTCCATTCTCCACCAACCTCAATGGACGAGGAAATCATGCACTCATCATTGACAATGGCTCTGGCTTGCGCAAAGATGACCATACTGGCTGCCTGTTCCACCCCATCACTAGGGCGCCCCTGGCAGCATCACGTGAATGTGGGCCTGAGCCGGAAGAACTTCTCAGTGGGCTACCAGGCATCACCACTAACTGGGACCACATGGAGAAGATCTGCCACCCCAAACTTTCCACAATAGGCTGTGCATGACCCTGAGGAACACTGCTGACTGAGGCCCCCTGAGCTCCAAGGCCAACCCAGAGATGACTCGGATCATGTTTGAGACCTTTAATACCTGGATGTGCATGTCACCATCCAGGCTGTGCTGCCTCTGTATGTTGCTGGGTGCATTCCTTGCACTTTCATGGACTCTGGCAATGGAGTCAACACATACTGTGCCCATCCATGAGGGCTTTGCACTCCCCATGCCATCTTGCCTCTGGACCTGGCTGGCCAGGACCTGACAGACTACCCCTTAAAGATCCTGACAGAGCATCATTACAGCTTCACCATTACAGCAGAGCAGGAGATTGTGCCCAACATCAAGGAGAAGCTGCACTATGTCATCCTGGACATCTAGCATATGATAGTCACTGCTGCATCCTTCTCCTCCCTAAAGAAGAACAACCATCTGCTCCAAGGGCAGGTGATCACCATGGGCAATGAGCAGTTATGGTATGCAGAGGTGCTCTAGTGCTCTCCCAGAACCCTACCCCTCATCTGCGACACCACCTTCAACTCCATCATGAAGTGTGATGTGGACATCTGCAAGGACCTGTATGCCAACATGGTACTGCCTGGCAGCACTACCTTGTACCCACACATTGCCGACAGGACACAGGAGGAGATCATAGCCCTGGCACCCAGCATGATAAAGATCAAGGTCATCCCTTCTCCTCAGCATAAGTACTCCGTGTGAATGGGTAGCTGCATTCTGGCCAGCTCTCTACCTTCCAGCAGATGCTTCCTGATCACCAAGTTGTAAGGTCCACCATGCCTGCCCTGCCTCCAGGGACAGAAATCCTCTAGACAGCCCTAATAATCTTTCCTTCCATTGTGATTTCTGTCAGGTATTTTGCCACAGCCATGCACGAGTGAACACAGCAAGCAGGAGTAGGATAAATTGGGCCCCTCTACTGTCCACTTCAAATGCTTCTAGAAGGACCGAGCTGGTGCTAGGCACCTGCTGCATGAGCTGATTCTAAAGTATCCATTTGCCCTGGCAAATGTACATATCTTGTGCTAGCTTCAGGAAACTGGAATAAGCCTTTAAGAAGAAATTTGTTCCTGAAGATTTTATCTGATATCAGCACTGGATTGTAGAACTTGTTGCTGATTCTGGCCTTGTATTCAAGTTAACTGTTCCCTTGGTCTATATTTAATGCCCTGTGCATTAATCCTTAATGACTTTGCCTTAAGCCCTTAAACCCTGCCTTTGACTTAAGCCCTTACTCCATGTGGCTCAGTCACTTGGTGGCTGAGATGAGAGCATACTGTGGAGGAGAAATCCATGGCCTGGTGGAACTACATGAGCACAGTGTAGTGATCTACTCAGGGTGTTAATGCATCAGAGCTGACTGTCCTAGGATGTCTCAAGGCTGGCAAAAGTGCCCAAGCCAGTGGTCATGTCCATCTGGCCAATCTAACAGTGTGGGGAAGTCTGAGCCTTAGGACCGAGTTTCCATTCTTAATGGGTTTTTCCCCTCCTGAATGCTGTAGAATGTTACTTGCCTCAAGCTAGAAATGGTTTGCATTTATACTTTTTAATTTATAGAAGGTTTTTTGTTCTTTAAGATAGGACTAAACCACAGATAAGAGGGAACTACTATATTATTTAAATCGTCTAATATGATGTGACTGAAAATACCATAGCATGAGTCAGGCACATCTTTGTCACACTGAAGATGAATGTGTGCCTGACTCATGCCATGGTATTTTCAGTCACATCATATGGCTGTGAAAGCTAGACATTGAACAAGGAAGACAGGAAAAGAATTGATGCTTTTGAATTGTGGTGCTGGAGACATCTATTGAATATACCATGGACTGCCAAAAGAAGCAACAGATCTGTGTTAGAAGAAGTGCAACCAGAGTGCTCCTTGGATGCAAGAATGGCTAGACTGCATCTTACATATTTCGGACATATAATCAGGAGAGACCAATCCCTGGAGAAAGACATTATGTTTGGGAGAGTGGCAGGTCATCGAAAAAAGGAAAACCCTCCACCAGATGGATTGACACAGTGTCTGCAACAGTGGGCTTAAACATAAATAAGATTGTGTACCTGGCATAGAATCAGGAAGTGTTTCAATCCGCTGTACATAGGGTCCCTATGAGTCGGACTCGACAACAACAACATATGTATGCCTCCTGCTTTTAGGTCTTCTTGTTTTATAAATTGCTGGGAGAAGACTCTAAAACTTCTGACTATAAACATGGATTTATCTACTTCTTATCATTCCATTAGTTTTTGCTTCAAGTATTTTGAAGCTGTTATTAGATGCATCAATTCTAAGATTGATATGCCTTCTTGTGAGGTACACGATACATGTCTATAATCTTAGCGACTGAGGTGGTTGAGACACGAGGATTGCAAGTTAGAGGCCAGAGGCAGCCTGAACATCTTAGTGGGAACTTGTCTCAAAATATTTTAAAATTAGAAGAAAAAAAGTAAGCGTACACCTATCATCCCTGCAATAAGGAGGCTGAGACAGAGGATTGTACCTTCAAAGCCAGCCTGAGCTACATAGAGAGTTCCAGGATAGGCTAGGGTACGTAGTGAGGCCCTGTCTAAAAAAGCCAAACAAAAACAAAAACAATCCCCCTCCGAAAAAAAACCTTAAATACATAAATAAAATTGTAACTAATTAATTAAAAGGGCTGAGAGTACAGCTCATTGGTAAGACCACTTACGTAGCATGTGTGAGGCCCAGGGTTCACCCCTCTAGGGCTGCAAATAAAAAAGTATATGTGTTTTGTGTGTTTACACACACACACACACACACACACACACACATACACACACACACACACACGTCTTCTTGATGGATTGTTAATACCCTTTACTTTGAAACCTATTTTGTCTAATATTACTGTAGCCAGTCCAACTTTCTTTTATTTTGGGTTAAAATAATATATTTTCTTATCATTGTACATTTAATCTGTTTATGTCTTTATATTTAACATACATTTCTTGTGAGTCATGCTTTTTTTAGTCCAATGTGATCACGTTGGTCTTTAATTGGGATATTTAGAACTTTCATATTTAATGTGATTATCACTATGATTAGATTTTTTTTCCTTCTTATCTTTCAGACATCACTGTCCTTTATTATGTGGTCCAGTGTCTCAAAAAGTATTGTTTCATATATTTTGTCTGTTTTTTGTGATTGTTTTACATGAGAGAGCTCTAAGTTCAGTCCCAATTGCTCTGTCTTGGCTAAAAACATTAGTCTCCCTAATACTGTTTTAAAAAATACATTGATATATGACTACACTTTTTTAGACAAATGAATCTAAATGTTAACATTCATCAAGGAGTGTAATTTCTGTTGATTCTTCATATCTTTGCAATATTGGATTCAGAACCTCTTTCCAGCCTGCAGCCATACAATTGTGGCATCCAATCCTGTCAGATCTTGGAAGTTAAGGCTGGTTAGCACTTGGACAGGGGACTGAACACCAGGTGCTGTAGGCTCGGGAGAAGGAGCTGGAAACCCACTCCCAAAAAACAATCGGCCATTGAAAACCCTATGAATAGCAGAGAAGCACTGACAATAGTGTTTCACCTGTTATCCGTAGGGTCGCTATGAGTCAGACACCAACTCTATTGCACCTAACAACAACAGCAACCACTTCTTTCCAAACACTGCAAAAATATGATACTGTTTGGGGATTTAGAGGCCTTTTTTTTTTTTTTTGGTCCTTAAAGAAACTTTATATTATTTTACTGTTGGCAGAGCTAACACTTGGAAATAGGTGCTTTCAACTAAATGTGGCCAGAAGTGTTTTATATAAATATTGTGATCCTTTATCTTTTTTAAAGAATAATTTTTATATTATCTCCAATCTATGTTTGAGTTCATTCAATAAATATTCATTAAATTCCTGTAAAGTCCCAAGCTGTGCAAAAGACAGATCCTTGCTTTCATGGAGCTAATATTCTGGTGGGATAGACACTAAAATAAGTAAAATACATATTTGCAGGCACTTAAGGAAGGGCCTATTTAAAATAAGCAGTTGGTAGCATGCACCATATATCATCAACAGGAATACATGCCATCAAATGAACATTCTCTTTCTGGACAATGTGATTTTATAGATGTTTCTTAGAGAAAGGCAGTTTGGCTAAATCAAGTCATAAGAGGAATGGACACATTTTTAGATTCCAAGATGAGATACTAGTTAGCTATGTCCCCTTACATGTGCCCAGAAGTTCATGTTGCAGGCAATTCCACAGTCCCAGAAGGAATTTCACTTGGTAATCTCAGGCATCCTGGCAACAAATGCCTCTGTCTCTGTAGGCAGGCACACGGTGGCCATTTTCTGACTCCTGTGTGAAAAGCCAGCTGTAAGAACCTTACTAGAGATCAGTTAGGATGTTTTGGATCTCCTTTGGGTACACTGCCAGCTATCCATCTGTTCTGGTCAGACTTGGACCTTTTAGTTAGAATATACTCAGAAGCTTCTTGATCATGTTTTGCTTATTGATCTGACACTGGTTCTTCTACTGTGGATCACAGGACCTGGCTATTCCATCACCATTTTCTCTTGAGGCCCACTCAATTTCAGTATCAGTGGTACTCTGTTGCCATCTAGTGGACAAGAACAACTCATCCTTTGCCTGCCATTTAAAATCCATGACTGCACCCTTCCAAGTACTGTAAAGACTTTAAGAACACTGCTTGTTCTAATATGGAAACTTTTATTCTAAATGGTTTTGGAATTCTTCTTTTGGAACACCTTCAAGGCCTGCCATGTATTCTTCTAAGCAATGTGGTACAGAGGTCAAGTGTGTAGGTTCTGAAGTTAAAGGTCTGGATTTAAATCTAAAAGCCACAATTTATTATTTGACCAGATCAAATTATATTACCTGTCTGTACTTTACTCTTTCTTTTACTCTGATTAAAAATAAAATGAGATCATGAAGGGATTAAATAATGAATGTAACTACCAGTATCTCATGGGATACTGTGAAAATAAAATGAGTTTGTTGTTGTTAGGTGCCGGCGAGTCAGTATCCGATTCATAGTGACCCTCATAGGGTTTTCAATGGCTGACTGTTTCAGGATTGCCTTGGGAGTGGATTGCCAGGTCCTTCTCCCATTTTTGCGGTGCTGGGAATTGAACTCGGGACCTCAGACTGCAGCGCAGCACTCTACCAACTGAGCTAAATCCCAGCCAAAATGAGTTTAAATATCTGAAAATCTAAGAACAGCACAGAGAGAACTTATGATAAATGTTAACAACCATGTCTGAGACTTTGGGCAAATTACTCGATCTCTCTCAGCCTCAGTTTACTCATCTTTGAAGGAGTATTAATGCATAATAGCCTTGGAAGTTATTATGAGGACTGAATGAAACAGTTCATCCAAAGTACACAGTTTAGTGCCTGGCCTGTAGAAAGCATTCAATGTTGTTAAAATTACTATCAGTGATAGAAAAGTCTATGACTTATGAAGATCACTTTGTATTTACTAAATATCCAAAGTTATTCCTCTGAAGTCTGAGTGAATGTAGTTGATAATAATATCCTCCTTTGGCCTCATTCTCTTTAACCCACCACATTAAACACTATTTTCTTGCAAGTCACACCTTCCTTGTTGTCGTTGTTGTTAGGTGCTGTCGAGTCAGTATCCAACTCAGAGTGACCTTGTGTACAACAGGCAAAACACTATTGTCAGTGCTTCTCTGCTGTTCATAGGGTTTTCAATGGCAGATTGATTTTTGGGAGTGGGTTGCCAGGTCCGTCTCCCAAGCCTACAGCACCTGGTGCTCCCAAGAGGTCTCCCATCCAAGTACTAACCAGGCCCAATCCTGCTTAGCTTCCAAGATCTGCCACAGGGCTACAGCTGTAGGCCGTACACCTTCCTTTGTTGTTGTTGTAGTTAGGTGCCATTGAGTCGGTATCCGACTCATAGCGACCCTCATAGGGTTTTCAATGGCTGACTGTTTCGGGATTGCCTTGGGAGTGGATTGCCAGGCCCTTCTCCCATTTTTGCGGTGCTGGGAATTGAACTCGGGACCTCAGAGACTGCAGCACAGCGCTCTACCAACTGAGCTAAATCCCAGCACACCTTCCTTAGTGCTTGTAATTTTGTTATCCTGCTACTTCTTCAGTTTCTCCCCCTCTATTTCCTTTCCTGCGTCCATTTTGCCTTGCTGCCTTTTAATTGTGAGTGTACCTCAAACTTTAACTTCAATTGCCTGCTTTCCTCATTACGCTTTCCTTTTGGTAACATGATCTACCCACATGGCTCCAAT